>JARQOC010000004.1:398024497-398106999 GCA_033576535.1 Allobates femoralis | reverse complement strand
TGTTGGGCTCGGAGTTATTATACAATGTTGGGGGTCTGTGTGGGATCAAACTATTTATAGGGGCTATTAGGTACCATTATACTGTGTTGGGAGGTTATGGGGAATCATATTGTGGGAGTTTATCATTCTGCACATTGGAAGGTGAAGACTATCATACTGTGTGTGGGTCACTATTCTTCTGTACATGTGGGATCATAATTGGGGGGCTGCGACAGCCATTATACTGTGTTGGGGGGGCTGTGAGTTATTATATTGTGGTGGGGGGGGATGTTGAGGGTTCATACTGTGTTGGGGGACCTCAATTTGTGTGGGATCATACTGTGTTATGAAGCTGTGGAGCATAATATTGTATGTGAGAGTGGTGAGACAATCATACTTTTTGGGAAGAGCTGTTGATCATTGTCCAAGGACTGAAGGACAGGAGCAGTTTGATTTTCGGCATCTTATAAAAAGCAGTAAATGACATGGTTTTGATCTGTTCAGTAATAAGCAATAAAATGTTAATATTGTTCTGAATTACTTGCAGTAGGTAGCTGTCTCCAATATGCTGAAACAATACCAGTCTCTCTTGGGGCCCACAGAAAAGATTACATTTCCCCCACCCCACTATAGATGGTATGCAAACGGACCTCCTTTTTGCTTCTTGTTTGTACCTGTTGTGAGGTATCGCACGCCTAGGGAACTCGTTTAGCCGCAGAAGTGACACCAACAACCGTGTTTTAATGTACCACACTACAGCAGTTTATAATTACTGTCCTAAACTGCATACATTGGTCAAATACATGATATACGTAGAACACTATTCACCCAAGAACGTTATGCACATAGTAATATTATAGTTCACATAACAGAACATTACATCATATATCAACCAGCGACATGAATCATATCTCCATAGAACACCAGGAACACTAACAACAGCTCTGATGGTGGTTTTGGCCGCCTGGCCTTATCTACTCCTTACATTTACACATAATATATTTTCAACAGAACATATCGACATCAAAGTTTGTTCTAATGGCGGCTATGCCCACCTGGTAGTAATTACATTATACATGATCAACAGAACCTTCAGGCAACCTCCCGGTCTGGTTCTAATGGCAGCTATGCTCAACTGGCAGTATTTACATTATGCATTATCAACATAACCCTAAGGCAACATCCCAGTCTGGTTCTAATGGTGGCTATTTCCAAAGTTCATCATACACATAACCCACCATAGTTTCAGGATTCATTATAGACCGAACCCACTTACGAGACGTTTACAGTTTCAGCCAATGGTACGTGTACCCACATGGTATGGAACACTATGGCCATAGGCTCCATTCAGTCAGAGGGACAGGTGCCCCCCACATGGAAAGAACAGGCTTCCCTCCACGTCCCAGAGGAAAGGACTCCTCTGACACACACCCTCACATCTCAGAGGATCTGATCTGTCTGTCGCCCTGTCTCACACTATAGGCAGCTTAATATCCTGCCTGCCTGTCACGGGTGGCACGGATGACAGGGTAGAGGCCACGCGCAGACGGTCCCAGCGTTTGGCCAATCAGCCATAATGTTTGAGGACGGTCCGTCTTTCAGGGGCATTTACCTTCTGTGTAGATAGAGAGAAGGTATGATAAGATCTCCCTATCTTGGGGAGACGGCTGGGAAGGTCTTGTGCTCGGTCTGGTTTCTACACCAGTATTCTGGGTCACTAGGACCCAGCAGGTTCTTCCCACCTTTATAAGGAGTTTCATTGCCCTCCCTCAGGTGCAGGTGATATTTCCTTGGACACTCATTATCCTTGCTCCAAGCAGAAGCTGAGGTGGTGGAGGTTGCTGTGCTCTGCTGCAAGATAAGTGTTTTCTTTCCCCATTGTCTGTTTTTCCTTGTGTTTGTCTTTAGTTGTTAGTGGAGGGGTCTAGTGAACCTCTCCATCTGATCCTTAGATAAGGTAGTGCTAGGATCAGAGAGGGACGAGGTTCGTGGTCGGCGACAGTTGAGGAAACTGTATAGGGACGTCAGGGCAGACAGGGTCAGCCCCAGGAAGTCTAGGGGTTACCGTCTCCTTCTTGTGCCCATAGCTTTAGGGACTCCTTATTCCCCCCCCCGTCGTTGTCCTACGCTGAGTGTCTCTCCCGCTCCCAGCGTGACATTATCACCTGCCAATACTGTAACTGAAGGACAGGGGAGGAACCGATTTTTCTTCCTTTCCTTATGGATCCTGTGTCTGCTTTGGCCCAGCAGCTGCAGGCACTGTCTTTGGAGGTTGCGGACCTTCGGTCGGCTTTACAGGGCCCGCAACCGCAAAATGGTGTCTTGGGGAATCAAGCATTGGGTCAGGCCAGACCTGAACCTAAGGTTGCCCTCCCTGACAGGTTTTCAGGAGGTAGAGATAAGTTTACTGTGTTCAAAGAGGCCTGTAAATTATATTTTAGGCTTAGGCCTTATTCCACTGGTGATGAGCAGCAGCGTGTAGGAATTATTATGTCGCTACTGCAGGGAGATCCCCAGTCCTGGGCTTTCTCTCTGCCACAGGACTCTACTTGTCTCCGCTCTGTGGATGAATTTTTTGACGCACTGGGCCTCATATATGATGACCCTGACCGTGTCTCTTTGGCTGAATCCAGGTTACGCCATCTCCGCCAGGGGACTCGGTCGGCGGAATCGTATTGTTCTGAGTTCCGCAGGTGGGCTACGGACACGAAGTGGAACGATCCGGCGCTCAGGAGTCACTTTTGTCAGGGTCTTTCGGAGAGGCTGAAGGATGCTCTGGCGGTTTATGAGACCCCTCCGTCCCTGGAGGCGGCTATGTCGTTAGCTATTCGTATGGATAGACGCCTCCAGGAGCAGAGGGGTAGACCTCCTGTTACTGGGAGCCATTCTCGTGGTGATTCCTGGTTACCGGGAGGTCACGCGGAGGGTGAGTCGTTCCTCCCGAGTGCGGAGGAACCTATGCAGCTGGGAGGAGCGGCGGCCTCGAGGTTCTCCTCCGGTACCTCCCGGGGCAAGGGGAAGGGGGTCTGTTTTTTTTGTGGGAAAGGGGACCATTTTATTGGGGCCTGTCCCTACACTCCTAAACGGACTGGGGTGCCTGGACCTTATGTGACTATGGGGGGTGTGGAGGTGGTCGAGCGGGAGGTGTGTGTATCCTCCATTTGTACTTCCCGTTTCCTCCTAAGTGCGGAGGTGACGCTGGAGGGCAAAACGGAGGGTATTTCTGTGTTTGTGGATAGTGGTGCGGGGGTCAGCATGGTGGATGCTCATTTTGTAGACGCTCATGGGCTTAACTGCTGTTTATTGTCTCGCCCCATCCGTATCTATGCCATCGACTCAGCACCTCTTGCTCAAGGTAGTCTCACACATATCGTACATGACATTAAGTTGACGGTTGGATCCCAACATCAAGAGACGATATCTTGCTATGTTCTAGACGGTCTCCCCGCTCCCATTGTCCTGGGCTTGCCATGGTTGATTAAACATAATCCCGTAGTGGATTGGCAGTCCCGGGACATTGTGGAATGGAGTGATTTTTGTTCTGAGAATTGTTTGGTTACCTCGTTTTCGGTGGTGTCTGCTGTATCTCTGCCCCCGTTCCTATCGGAGTATGAGGATGTGTTCTCAGAGAAGGGGTGCCAAGACCTGCCCCCTCATCGGGCGTATGATTGCCCGATCAACCTCGTTCCCGGAGCTAAACTGCCCAAAGCTAGGATGTTTACTATATCGGGTCCGGAAAGACAGGCGATGAAGGATTTCATTTCCGAGAGTCTGCAGACGGGTCACATCAGGCCCTCAACTTCGCCGGTTGCGGCTGGTTTCTTTTTTGTTAAGAAAAAAGATGGGGGCCTCCGTCCTTGCTTGGATTTCCGGGAGTTGAATCGGATTACTGTCCGTGATCCGTACCCCCTCCCTCTGATTCCTGATTTATTCAGTCAGGTAGTGGGTGCTAAATGGTTCTCCAAGTTGGATTTGAGGGGGGCCTACAACCTGATTAGGGTCAGAGAGGGGGATGAATGGAAGACGGCATTTAATACCCCGGACGGCCATTTTGAAAGTCTCGTAATGCCGTTCGGGCTCACTAATGCCCCTGCGGTTTTCCAACACTTTGTCAATGACATATTCCATCATTTGGTGGGTAGATTTGTGGTTGTTTACTTGGATGATATCTTGATCTATTCCCCCGATATGGAGACGCATCAGTCCCATGTCAAGCAGGTGTTACAGGTCTTACGGGACAATAAGATGTATGCTAAACTCGAGAAATGTGTCTTCGCCGTTCAGGAGGTACGTTTTTTGGGGTACCTCCTGTCGCCGTTGGGTTTTCGGATGGATCCGGAAAAAGTCCGGGCGGTGCTGGACTGGGAACAACCGGACAATCTACGGGCATTGCAACGTTTTTTGGGGTTTACCAACTTTTACCGTAAATTTATTAAGAACTATTCGGTGCTGGTGACGCCTCTTACGGACATGACTAGGAAGGGGACAGATTTTTCCGAGTGGTCGGAGTCTGCTCGCCAGGCTTTCTCCTCCCTAAAGCGTTGTTTTGTTTCCGCACCTATTCTCCGTCAGCCCGATCTTTCTCAGCCCTTCGTTGTGGAGGTGGATGCGTCTGAGGTGGGGGTGGGGGCTGTATTGTCGCAAGGCCCTTCGCCTGGGAGATGGGTGCCCTGCGCGTTCTTCTCCAAGAAGTTGTCGTCGGCCGAGAGGAATTATGATGTTGGTAATAGGGTGCTGTTGGCTATTAAGTTGGCTTTTGAGGAATGGCATCACTGGCTGGAGGGGGCTGTCCATCCCATCACGGTTATTACCGACCACAAGAACCTGTCTTACCTTGAGTCCGCCAAGCGTCTCAATCCCCGGCAGGCTCGGTGGTCCTTGTTTTTCACGAGATTTAATTTTACCGTCACTTACCGTCCGGGGGTTGAGAACGTGAAGGCTGATGCATTGTCGCGTAGTTTCCCGGGTGGTAGTGCTCATGAAAGTCCCGTTCCCATCTTACAGGAGGGGGTGGTTGTTTCTGCTCTTTGCCCTGATCTGGAGGGGAGGGTGTTGAAGGTCCAGGGGGGCGCCCCTGCCTCCTGTCCTTCTGGGAGACTTTTTGTGCCATCATCTTTGCGTCTCAGGGTGCTGTCGGAGCATCACGACTCCGTATTGGCAGGGCATCCCGGCAGTAGGGCCACCTTCGATCTTTTATCTCGCCGCTTTTGGTGGCCGGGGTTGCGGAAGGACGTAGCGGAATTCGTATCTGCCTGTAGTGTGTGTGCACGGGCTAAGGTCCCGCATACCCGTCCGGCTGGTTCTCTCTTGCCATTGTCTATTCCTGAGAGGCCATGGACACATGTGTCAATGGATTTTATCACCGATCTTCCGGCGTCTGCAGGCAAGACGGTAGTGCTGGTAGTGGTTGATAGATTCAGTAAGATGGTTCGCTTTGTGGCACTGCCCGCACTTCCTAATGCTCGGACACTGGCACAGGTGTTTGTAAGTGAGATTGTGAAGCTTCATGGAGTTCCCTCCGAGGTGGTTTCTGATCGTGGTACTCAGTTTGTCTCCAAGTTTTGGAAGGCTTTTTGTGCACGTTTAGGAATTGCTTTGTCCTTCTCTTCTGCTTTTCATCCTCAGTCTAATGGGCAGACCGAACGTATGAATCAGAATTTGGAGACTTATCTGAGGTGTTTTGTCTCTGACAATCAGGAGACTTGGGCGAGTTATCTGCCCTTGGCCGAATTTGCCCTTAATAATCGTCTTCAGGAGTCCACTGGCAAGTCACCGTTCTTCGGTGCATATGGGTTTCATCCTCAGTTTGGTACTTTTAGTGGTACTAGTCCTTCCGGAGTTCCTGAGGAGGACCGATTTACCTCATCCCTCTCCTCGGTTTGGCGGGGGGTACAGAGTAGCTTGAAGCTCTTAGGCGACAGGTACAAACGTATGGCTGACAGGAAGCGTGCGCCAGGTCCGGACCTGTGTGTGAATGACTACGTGTGGTTGTCTACCAAGAATGTGAAGTTGAAGGTGCCCTCTTGGAAGTTGGGGCCCAGGTTTATTGGCCCTTATCAGATAACCGCCGTTATCAATCCCGTGGCGTTTCGTCTTGCGTTACCTCCCGCTCTTAAGATCCACAATGTATTTCATAGGTCGCTCCTCAAACCGTATGTGCCGTCGGCTAACCCGTCTCCTTTGCCCCCGGAGCCCATCTGCGTGGCGGGGAATTTGGAATTTGAGATCTCAAAGGTGGTTGATTCTCGCAGGGTGCGCCGTTCTCTTCAGTATTTGGTGCACTGGAGGGGATACGGTCCTGAGGAGCGGATGTGGGTGCCGGCGTCGGAAGTCTCCGCCGCTAGGCTGGTCCGCGCTTTTCACCGTTCCCATCCGGATAAGCCTGGTCCTGAGTGTCCGGGGGCCACTCGTGGACGGGGGGGTACTGTCACGGGTGGCACGGATGACAGGGTAGAGGCCACGCGCAGACGGTCCCAGCGTTTGGCCAATCAGCCATAATGTTTGAGGACGGTCCGTCTTTCAGGGGCATTTACCTTCTGTGTAGATAGAGAGAAGGTATGATAAGATCTCCCTATCTTGGGGAGACGGCTGGGAAGGTCTTGTGCTCGGTCTGGTTTCTACACCAGTATTCTGGGTCACTAGGACCCAGCAGGTTCTTCCCACCTTTATAAGGAGTTTCATTGCCCTCCCTCAGGTGCAGGTGATATTTCCTTGGACACTCATTATCCTTGCTCCAAGCAGAAGCTGAGGTGGTGGAGGTTGCTGTGCTCTGCTGCAAGATAAGTGTTTTCTTTCCCCATTGTCTGCTTTTCCTTGTGTTTGTCTTTAGTTGTTAGTGGAGGGGTCTAGTGAACCTCTCCATCTGATCCTTAGATAAGGTAGTGCTAGGATCAGAGAGGGACGAGGTTCGTGGTCGGCGACAGTTGAGGAAACTGTATAGGGACGTCAGGGCAGACAGGGTCAGCCCCAGGAAGTCTAGGGGTTACCGTCTCCTTCTTGTGCCCATAGCTTTAGGGACTCCTTATTCCCCCCCCCCCGTCGTTGTCCTACGCTGAGTGTCTCTCCCGCTCCCAGCGTGACACTGCCATACCCACACTTTGGACGGCGTGAGCAATCAGCGCACACTCAAACCTAGGTGCAGTTAATCCTATGTGCACAAATCAGGTCTAGCAAAGTGAACACCCATTCACACACACAGGTCCAAATGCCTTTAACCCTGTGTGTACAGCTAAAGGGTCATGTGATGTATACCGGCCATGGGCTATCATGCCAGTCATACATTACCTATTGGTTTACCCTGTGTACTTAATTGTTTATTATATGGACTGTTGTTATTGTGTATACTGTTCCCAAATGAATACTTGTTCTTTCAGTTTGACAAAGGCCTCAATGCCAATGTAATTTTAATTGTGGCTAATTGTGCTATTGATACATAACTTTTCATTTAAAAGAAAAATCACTATATGCATCGGAAAGCTATGTGCTTTTCCTTATTGGATAAAAGGTGTGTATACAGCTGTTTTCACACTCCAAGGCTCTGGGAGAGCACCAAAACACACCAATCGAGCTTTTGTGCTGTTTTCATAGAACATGCATAGAGAGAGTCCAGTATTGAATTCGAAAATCCTCAATAAAATATACTTTACCTTAAAAGACAATTTAGAAATATCTTTATTAAATTGCAGACATTACTTTTTAGGGCCTTGATGTAAGTGGTATTTTAATATTCTGTTTGATTTGCTTTTTCAAGCTTCCTACGGAATCCTTGTTTTATCGAGCAGTACTCCAGGTCATCTGCAAAGAAGTCTATGGCATCACACAAAGGTATGCATGTATACAGTGCAACAGAAGGATTCATGTAAGAAGCCAATAGATTTACGAGTCCATAGTAAAGAAAGAAAACTTTATGCTGGAGTAAAACATCCCTGCTTTCCGATCCATATGATACCCAGACCAGCCATGGGTCTCATATCTCGACAGCCTCATTGGGGACATGTGAGGATGTGTAAATACGGCCCAACGTGCTACCTGAGATATTTGAGTGAAGGGTGGTCTGGGGCAGGGTAAATATATTTAATGAAAAAAGGATAGAACACAGTTGCATGTAAAGTAACAAAATGAGCGCACAATTTATTATTGTATAGGAATTAAATTCTCTATTATCAATTAGGTAGTAAAACAAATGTGATGCTGTAAAAAAAATTCTGTCATGCACTCAGATTTTCAACCCTAGGATCAAACCAATGCCTAACTTGTCATGATTTGGAAATTGGAATATTGAGAAAACCTGTTAATTTTCATTTATTTGAATCTATATTTCTATTTTACATTGCAAATATACACTTTTAATAGTTTAGTAGGTTATACATATGATATCTTTTGTGATTTTCTTTTTTTGTCATCAGTCATTTTAAGCTCAAAAATAATTGTATCAAATTTTGACAATTTGTTTTCTTTCAAGGTCCTATTCGCTAGTTCCGCAGAGTAAGAATATCCTACAAATGTAAGAGCCTGATCATAAGGTTTAAGTACATAATCTGATTTGGGGAGGAATATGCCTAATGGCATAAGTTGGTAGCCTAACAAAAATTGTAATCTGGGTGGTGGGTAAGGCTAGAAAATTTTAATATTATTTTATGTTTGAATAGAAAAGAAAAATTTTCAGCTGCAGCAATGATAATATCATAAGCTGCTCCAGCATGGAAGGTATGCCTGTTTTAGGCTACGCAAAGCCAATTAAGAAAAGCAAAAATTTCCAGAGAGCAGAGAAGAGATGAATCTTGGTGTTATTCAATGGCCAAAAGAGTAACATTAACCCAAACCCCAACCTCTTTCCCTCCTAAAAACCATCACGTTTCTGCAGTATTGCCTTAATCATAGCATGATTAAGGCAACACTACTGAAACACATCGGTTTATAGGGGGTTTGGGTAAGTGTATTTGGGTCACTCTTTTGGCTTTTGGATAACACCAAGATTCATCACTTCTCTGCTCACTGGAAATTTTCGCTTTTCTTTGTTTTATGTTTAGTTTGCATTTTTTTCTTCTTTCAAGGCGATCATTTGGAGTATGCACAAATAACTTTATAAATTGTATTTTTTCAGTGACCAACGCGTTGGAAAGATCTTTTCCAAGTCATCATCCTTTACAGACTATGTCAGGAAGTCTTTGAAGAAATTTGGGCAAGATGACTCAAGGGTTAGCCTAATTTGAATATTTTTGATTTTCCATTTATGTTGTAATGTCACGTCAAGCTTTTATATAAGACAACTTCAGGCTTGTCCATGTGGAATGTATATGATGGGAAAGAGGCAGAATATCAGTGGTTGTATGGCCGGGGGTGATTCATTCCAGTACTGCATGTCATTAACTTTAAAGGCAGCTTTTGGAACATATGCCGTGCACATTGTGTGTTGCTGGCTGCTTAGAAAGTCATCTTTAGGCCTCACGTGGCCCTAGATCGTATGTTGTAGAAGTCCAGTTATTCATTATTTCTCATCATTTGTGTTACTTGATGCTCAGGATTGATTCTGAGGTCTGCCCATTGAATTGGGATTAACTCAAGAGAATGGATCCCAGGTGTTCATTTCACGTTACTGTGTTAGTTTTGATGTTCTTTTATTTTGTAAAGCTGTTTTCTGGATGAAATCATGAGAAATGCTTTTACTATGCTTTTATTTAGCACTTTTCCATAAATACCTTTTTCTACTTGAAAAATCATATAGCTAAAGGCAAGGAACAACTGATCAAACAGTTAACACTCTGCATTGGGCATGCATGCCTAAATCCCATGCCCCTAGAGAGTTATAAGATCCCCCAGGCAGTTCTCGAAGACACTCCATTTCCACAAGATCTAGGTTGTTGTTTGAATTGAAACCAGACTATTAGTATATTTCACAGATTGGTCATCCGCCTAGCACATTTCAATAACTTAAAGATGCTGTGTACGTATATATCTTCACTATATCCGAGCAAATATCAGCCGTTTGCGGCTGCAGGTCGATACGTAGACTCAATGTTTAGGGAGGAATGCTGCAGAAAACGTTTTTCTGTTTCCATTGTCCCCTGCAATGGGTATCGGAGCTAAATGATAGCAGCTGCCTGACTGTCATGGACCAGTGGATGGAATCTTTGGCAAAGAGGCTTAATTCCTCGCAGCCTATACTATTGACACCCTCCCAACCAAAATCAAATGTCTTTATGCTGCGTATATGAATGTCATGTTTATTGATTTTCCAGTATTGTTTAACGCACTGTCACAAGCTGTTACAATTATTGTTTTTCCATTTTGCTCCAGAAAGGGTTTCGCTATAACAAAGCCTTTTTGTCGAAATGGCTACCATATTAAATCAGCCACAATCTTAAGCATATGTCTTTGTGAAATGATTCCCAAGCTTGCTTTAATCATTCCTTCGACATCAACATAAACACAGTCCAACATGTACTCTTAGTAGAGTATGTATAGCGGTATTTAGAGAGGTTTGCATGAGTATATAGTTACTTTTAGAGCCTGTCTCCTTAGCATGGACTTGTACAACTTTATATACTATGTCTAATTTATTGGAAGCTTATTAGGACAGTCCGGGGTGTGGTGCTAAAGTTGTCCTGGAAAATATATTACTGGAAAAATATTTTCTAATGACGTATTTCTTCATCTGACTGCCTCTAATGAGGAAAATGCTTTACTTATGTTGCATATCTAAAAATATGTATTCTAGATGAGTTGGCACCACGTCATCTGCAGCAGGTGTCCGAGCTATAGCATGTTCAAAAATAGTTGTCATCTTCTCCAGATTATTCACACTTCGTATAGGGGGTAAAAGGTTCTTAATGTGTTTCTGGCATGAAAGTTTCACTAAGGTACATTAAAATTACAAATTTTAAAGTAAAGTTGTTAGGATTTCTATAGAAATGGAAGACTAGCTTTTCCACTCATTTGGCATAAAATACTATGATTAGTATGTCCACTGTTTGAACCATTAGGCAGAAAGATAATTAAAAAGTGCAGAAAAAAACACCTGAATTTTGGGATATTTACAAATAGACATTAATTTGTAATTTCCGTTTTTGCAGTCACTTGTATGGCTGGTTTCACACTTGCGTTTGTGTCTGCATGCGGAGGGCATGCAGACGCAAACACAGTGCAAACGCTGCCATATTGATGTATACTCAGTGGAGAATCTCCGCATGCGTTCACATCGGTATGGTGCCTTGGCAACCAATCAGCGGTTTCGGCGGCGGCCGGGAGGCGGAGATCAGCGGTGGAGATCTCCTCCTCCCGGGAGAGATTTCAATGAGATCCGCAGCGTTCTCCTGCGCTGTCATGTGGAGGACACTGCGGATCCCATGAGATCGATGCATTGTTTGTGTGCTTGCTGATAAAACAAGCGCCCGCAAATGCACAAAAATGCAACAGGCGGAGGCCGGAGGAGGGCGCACAAATTATGTGCATCCGAACGCAACCACAACCGAACAGTCAAACGCAGGTACCATGCTTTCCCATGTTAAACATAGGAATGCAGTGCATTAGCATTTGACTGCATTCAGAACGCTGCGTTCACAAACGCAAATGTGAACCCGGCCGATGTGCAGATTGGCGAATCCTTAGGCTATATTCACTCATGGTGATTTTGCAGTATTTTGTTCTGCATGAAAAACCTTCACTCTTGGCAGTAACAATGCTGCATAGAAAATGCAGTTACATGCTATTTAGCTTTTTTTGCTTTGTTTTTCAGGCATGATCACATTGTTGATTTGTCTGTGGTACATGTTAATAAAGTTAGCTTTATGCACCACAAATAACTGCAAAAATGCAGCCCTAATGCCTTGTTTCAGTTTTTCAGCTTGCTCATTAAAAATGCAGAAAAATGCTGAAAGAACTGACAAAACTCTACCCCCCAAAAAATGCAAAACCGAGTGAACATGACTTTAAAGCATGCAACATGCACACTGTCAGGATTCCTCTCAGTTGCCAGATGGAGCAGACATTCATGCAGTGATGTCAAGTATGCAGATGTCGACATAGCTGTGGTCATGTGACCATCCGCTCAATCTGCCAATTAAGGTGAGTCCTTACAGTACATGCTACGTGCACTGCCAGGATTTAACAATCTACAATCACATAAAGGGAATCCAGAAATTATCTTCAACCTCTGAGAACTCCTGTGTTAGTATAAAGAAAAATCTCCTCAGAAGAAGCCTGAGCGAAACGCGTTAGGGGGCGGTCACAGACAGGTAAAATTACTCTTTGACCCATGATTTGACATTATTCACTTGGTCTGAATATATGTGGGCCTTTTTGTGTACCTAAAATTGGGACACATTTTATAGGTGTTTGTACCACTGATTGTTTTGGCTGCACATAAGACTGATACTTATGGTGTAGGACTATATTGTCCGAATGTCATGTGGTCACCTGTTCTGTGTTCCGATATAGCATTGTCATTGATCATTGTGTTTTGTTATTTCAATAAAGATGACATTGATTAATTTGACATTGGCCAGACTCCTGGGAGTTTATTTAGATATTATATGTTGTTTGGAGGGCCTTTTACCTTTTTAGAGGGTTATTCTGAATACACAGTGTGGACTTGGCAGTGTTAACCGTTTAGGTTAAAAAGTTGGTATGACACCTTCTGTTTAATTATTTTATTGCTGTCTCTCTGTTTTTTTTTTTGTTTTCTTTTATTTTTGCTTTGTAATATCTTTTATATTTGTGTCTTCAAGTTTTCTATGAACATCTTTAGGTTATTTTATTTTTTGTTGCTTTCAGCATTTGTGATTATTAGACGTTCTGGGCATTGTACTTAGCGATTGTAAAGATCTCATGTGAAATTGGAGGCTTTGAACGCCTATATGTGGGTCCAGAGGCAGGGAGTTTAGTATTTGGCCTTGCAAGTTGTCCTAAGAGTTGCGAAAGCTTATAGAGCAATAGATCATTTATTGAGCTAAAATTGGCTACATTGGATTATATATTTTTTTTTTTATACAGATCAAATGGCATGTTTGAAGAAAATAATGCTTGAAGCCTTACAGATGTAATTGATTCTGTGTAGAGCATGCAAATGAGGACATCATGTACTCCAGTATGTCCCTCTGTATAATGTTCATGTCTAAATGCAATACTTGTGGAATTTTTTTTTTGTAAATGTATATTTATTAAACATTTTTCAATTAAAGGGTATACATTACGGTACACTTAAACATAAAGAACAGTATGATTCCAGAAGAGGATAATATAGTTAAAGTCGATGAACCACAGGTCTAACAGTTCAAGTCCAAGTAGTTGTGGTCACGAAAAGACTCTCTAGAATATATGGAGGGAAGTCCTCCCCTCCAACAAGGGAACCAAATTTTGGCTCCGTCTCTTACCATAAGAGACTTGAAATATAAAGAACATATATACAAGGTCACACGCAACTTGTTTATGACCAGAGTCAGTCCAACAAGGGGAAAGAAGAGTAGGCAATAGAGAATTCTTTCAAGATAGCTAGTAGAGGGGTCAAAAAAGAAAATAGGGAAGAATTAGAATGGGGGGGGAAATAGCTAAAAGAGTGAATTATAAGAGAAGGAGGAGAAAAAGAGTAGACGGAGATATGAGATGTGTTGTTAAATGTAGAATGACGGGTGGCAGCAGATAGAGAACGGTACAGGTGCTCCACTACTTATGTAAAGAGGTCACCAAAGTTGGGGGCATCTCTGAATAATATCCATTCTGTCCAGGTACTCACATACACTGCTTGGGTTTGAGAGAAGTCAGCTGAAATCTCCTCGAAACGTCGGAGAGATTCCATCTCGGAGTACCATTCTAGAATAGAAGGAGGCATCTGCTCCCTCCAATGTCGGGGGATCACATTGCGCGCTGCACATAGGCAGAACCGGAGGATATCCTTCCTCTGTCTCTTCCATGATCCAGGGAGCAGAGAGAGCAGGGCCACCTCGGGGGAAACCTCCGCATGCCCACCCGTAACCAGATTGTAGTTATGGAATACCTTTGACCAAAAGTCACTGATCAAGGGGCAGCTCCACCAGACATGAATCATTGTGCCAATCTCGAGACCACATCTCCAGCACAGAGGGGAAACGGCAGGAGAAAATCGATGCAGCCTATCCGGAGTGAGATACCATCTTAGGCGTATCTTATAACACTTTTCTAGTGCTTCACAAGAACCTGAGGTTTTTCGAGACATCATAAAACACCTCTCCCAGTCCTGGGCATCCAACACCCTCCCCAAGTCGGCCTCCCATGCCCGTTGATAACCGTGGGCTCCTGATACAACTGCTCTAGAGAGGATGGAATAAATGACTGAGATACCCCTAGGAGGCCCCTGGTTGGTATCAAATATCGCCTCAAGGGGAGATAATGTAACGTCCGGGTCTCGTCGAAGGGGTAGAGAACGCACAAAAGAACGGAGTTGGAGGTACTCCCACCACTTCAGCCTCGCGGCTGGAGAAGATGCCTGCAATTCGGCAAACGAAGGGACCTCACCATGGCGAAGAATCTGGCCCACACGGGTATCATCCTCTGCTCGCCACAGAAGAAAATATTGGTGGGTCATTCCCGGGGGGAAAGCCGGATTGTGAAAGATCGGGGTCAGGGAGCTGGCCACTTTTTTCCGGTTCGAGTCTCCCCATGCCACTCGCCATGCTTTCAGCAGTTCAGCAGTCAGATATGCCAATTGGCAAGAAGGAGTGAGGGCCTCCAGTGGGATCCACTGTAGATGGCATAGAGGAATTGAACTACCGGACCTCTCAATCTGGATCCACTGTTTCACGTCTGCCTTGTAATGCCAATCAAGCAGACGCACAAGAATGGCGGCTAAGCAATAACGTCTCAAGTCCGGCAATCCAACACCTCCCGTCTCCCTCAAGGAAGATAGAACCTCGAAGCCCACACGCGGCTTCGCACCATTCCAGACGAATCTAGAGATCAATCCGCGAATGGTGCGAAAGTACGCCCCACATGGCCAAATAGGCACCGCCTGGAATACATATAAAAATCTTGGGAGAATATCCATTGTCACGACATGGATTCTCCCCAGCCAAGATATCCTCAAGGGCCTATAAGACTCCAACAAGGTACCAACACGGTCCAAGAGAGCCTTGTGGTTCAAGTGGAAGGCATCGTGCACGTCAGCAGGCAACTTGATACCCAAATATGAGATGTGACCTGGTCTCCAACGGAAGGAGAATCCCTTGGAAAGGGAGGACACCTCAGAGGCAGACAAGGAGACGTTCAACGCCTCGGATTTGGAGTAATTTACCTTAAAATTACTAAGGTCTCCAAACCTGTTAAATTCTTGCAACAAGGCGGGGAAGGTCTCTGAAGGGCGAGTGACGTACAAAAGCACGTCATCAGCAAACAAGGCTGTCTTATGTTGGGTGTCACCCACTGAAATCCCGTGGATACCTCCATTATCCCTAATGGCTTTCGCCAAGTGCTCCATGACAATGACATAGAGCAGGGGAGAGAGTGGGCAACCTTGTCTCGTACCGTTTCTTACAAAGAAGGGACCAGAAAGGCTACCATTGACGCGTACCCTGGCAGAGGGGCAGGAGTACAGTGAGGAAACCCCATTTATGAATTTACTCCCTAAGCCGACGTGCTTCAACGCCTCCCACAAGAAGCCCCAATGGACCCTATCAAAGGCCTTTTCTGCGTCTATGGAAAGCAGACAAAGAGGGGACTTCCACATCTTAGCCTTCTCTATCAGGAGAAAAGACCTAATGATGTTGTCCCGCGCCTCTCGGCCTTTAACAAAGCCCACTTGGTCAAGATGGACGATCGAGGGGAGCTTCAGAGATAATCTGTCAGCCAATATCTTAGCAAACAACTTGACATCTATGTTTAGCAGAGATATCGGTCGGTAACTTGCCGCCTCAGTAAGATCCTTGTTTGGTTTGGGGAGCACACAAATGTGTGCCTCTAAGGCTTGCGGCGGGAGATTGCCCCCTTCAAAGAGTGCTTTAAATGCTGAAAGCATGTGAGGCAGCAAGTCCTCAATTAGGGTCTTATAAAAAATGGGAGTGTAACCGTCTGGGCCAGAGCATCTAGACGTCGGAGATGACTTGACTACGTTCGTCACCTCCTCCTCTGTGATGTCACTCTCCAAAGAAAGCATGTCATCGTCAGATAGGGATGGGACATTCACCTCGGAAATGTATGCCTGAATTTTAGCTCGTAGGGCGTCAGGATGCATGTCTGCAAACTTCCCCTTCAGGGCATAAAGATCAGCGTAAAAGGTTTGGAAAACCCCTGCTATATCTTTCGTGCTGTGAACCATCTTGCCATGTGACGTTTTTACGGAGGGGATGAACGCAGGGCCCCCCCGGGGATGTAATAGCCTAGCTAGGGGTCGTCCACAACTATTAGCCTTCTTGTAAAAAAACGCCCTTGATCTCTCCTTGTATCTGTCGTATTTGCTGTCTAAGAGGGTCTTCAACTCTGATCTCTTAGATGCCAGTTCAACCAACACCCCTTTATTTCTAGAAGTCTTATGTGCCACCTCCAAACGTCCGATCTGGGAAAGCAATTCACTCATCCGCTCAGATTGTTGTTTCTTAATCCTCGCTCCGTGTTTAACTAGCATTCCCCTAAGGACACATTTAAGGGCTTCCCACTTAATGGTAGGAGAGGACACATCAGACGCATGAGTCTGAGTGAAAGTCCGGATGTCAGATTTTAATTCCTCCAGACAGACTGCATCGGTTAGGAGGTGACTATTTAATCTCCAGGACCACTCTTTCCTAGCCAGACCGGGAACCTCAATGGACAAGAAAATGGGGCTGTGGTCCGAATGGACAATATTGCCAATAGAGGCTTCAGGTGCTCACGAGAGAATCCCATGGCTGACCAGGAACAGATCAATACGGCTATAAGAGCCGTGTACACCTGAGTAAAAAGTGTAGTCCCTAACAGAAGGGTTAAGTACCCTCCAGACATCGACCAGCTGGAGCCTGCATAAAAATCTCCGAAGTGCCACTACACGCCTACGTGGAGCCGCCCCTCGACCAGAAGTGGAGTCCATGGAAGGGTCAAGAACAAAATTGAAATCACCCCCGATGATAACCCGCCCCTCCGCAAAGTCTGCCAGCCTCGTCAGGAGGGTCTTACATACCCTAGTCTGTTCCCTGTTAGGAAGGTACCAATTGACTAAGGTCAAAGGAGTTCCAGACACCAACAATTTGAGAAATATGTAACGACCTCCTTTATCAATCACCGAATCCAGAATTTTGTATGGCAGATTCTTGTGTAGGGCTATAGAAACCCCTTTGGTTCTGGATTCAGGATTCACGCAATGTATCCATTCAGAGAACTGTCCCCCTCCAAAGGAAGGAACATGGCCCTCCTTGAAATGTGTTTCCTGAAGAAGCAACACCTGCACTCCTCTCCTCTGCATGTCCGAGATGACATGCTTTCTTTTTTGAGGGGTATTAAAACCCCTGACATTTAAGGACCCTATCTTCAAGGACCCGCCCGCCATACCAATCCCACCAAGTGAAGTCTCAGCGGCCACAGGATATTATCCTAAACAACACCCCGAGTGGGATAGAGAAAAGAAAGAAGGAATTAGAAAGAGTGATGTAGAGAGAGAAACCTGTTGGACTGACAAGGAATAGAGAATACAATCAGGTGGGGAATGTTCTTTACAGAAGCGTCACACTCAGAGAAGGGTGTGACGTCCCCGTGGGAGGTTGCCTTTCCAAATAGAAGGAGCTGTAAGCAGATGCGAACCCCAGGAATTGCGTCCAGAGAATGCAAGTGCTCAGAGCTGTAAAAAATTATAAAAACTTCAAGCGACTGAGAAAAACCATCTCCGTGGCCTAAACAGAAAAACAATAAAAAAACTAAACAACACAGCATTAATATAGCATCGATACTCCGGCCATCAGGCAATAAGTTTATCTAGATAAAGTTGGCATATTGCTAAAAAAGAAAGGAGGTGGCTCCCATCCCAGGATATTATAGGACTGGAAGCTCACTGCTTTGTAAAACAAGAATCTATGATGGAAATAGAGAGTGTTTACTTAGGTATGGTAGCATGAGAGATCCAGAGAAGGGAAAGAAGAAGGGGGGAGGGGTGAGAAAGAAAGGAGTATAAGGCTTAGGAAGGGAAGTGAAAGCGAGTGAGGGAAGAAAGGACAAAGGAAGGATGTCGAGGCCAGATACGGACCTCTAAACAAACATAAAGGCAAACACAAGCCATAGATTTATATCAGAAGGGGCGAAGGAGGAAGGAGGGAAAAGGAAAGGGAAAAAATGGAGAAGGGGGGTACGGAAAGAAAGAGGTGAGACAAATCTCTGGAAAAAATCTAAACCTATTAGTGCATAAACACTTAACACATGTAAACGGTATATTAGAAAAAACCTGTCAAGATGATTATGGCATCAAAAGAGGATACATAAGTTCTCATCAGCTTTTGTGCATATTGAAAAGTCACCCATCTTCGAGTCCGCTCTCTTCGCTGAGTCTGCGGCGTCGACGGTTCCTGCTTCTCCCGTTCCGTCTCTTACGGTTACTCCGTGGCAGACGCAATCTTTGTTGACTTATACCATCAAAAGAGGAAGACGGCCAGTCCGGAAACAGGAGCCCCGGGTCCGAGATATCCAGGGCTAGGAGAAAACCACGTAACTCCAAAGGGTGAGACAGGGAGACCAGCAGACCACCATGACGAACCTGCAGGCGGAATGGATAACCCCAAGAATACAACATCTGGTTCTGACGTAGGAGATCCAAGAGAGGCCTCAATGCGCGCCTTTTCTGAAGAGTCCGTCTGGATAAGTCGGCTAGTAGTTGCAACTGGGAACCCTGAAAGGATAAGTCCTCGCACCTTCTTGCTTTGATAAGAACTTCCTCTTTAACCTGATATCTATGGAACCTGCAGATAACGTCACGTGGCAACGCTCCTACCGGAGGAACCGGTCCAAGGGAACGGTGAGCCCTGTCAAACTCGATGACAGTCTCCGCAGGGATGTTCCGGATAGAATTAAATAAGTCCCGTAAGGTGGACCATAACTCAGACGGTGTCACTGACTCCGGCAGGCCTCGTATCCGAATGTTCTGCCTCCGCTCCCTATTTTCCAGGTCCTCCATAGAGTCTAGAAAGGCTTCCTGTTGGGACCTCTGAAGCGAGACCTCTTCCTCAAGAGCTTGGACTCGTTTAGTTAAGTCCTCAACAGTGGTGTCAGTCTGGGCTATCTTGTCAGAAATCACCTGGACCTCGCCTCTGAATGATGCTGTGGTAGACTTAAGGGAGGACTCCACTTTGGTAATAAAGTCAGATAATTCTTCCCTCGTGGGAATGTTCATTATTCGTGCCTTAAAGGATTCCCACATATCACCTTCATAGGTTGGCGGATCACCCATAGCCCCTGTCGGGTCAGCATGACGTTCTGGGACATCCGGGTTAGAAACATCTCCTCTTGTCATAGATGGGGGTGACAAATGGGACAGGTGTTCAGATCTAGTACACAGGGTCTCAGAACAGCCATTAGCAGGAGGTGTTTGGCTCTGGTGTGGTGCTCCTGCATATTGTGGTCTGGTCAGAGAATGCACTTCCACCTCCAGGCAGCTGACCACCTGGACAGGGTCCATCAAAGAGACCATAGCCTCACAGGGATTCTTTAGTTTAGAGTGTCCTATTGTGCTGTTCCCTCCATTCCCCACTGTGTCCCTATTCAGGGAGCTGCTGTTGCAGCATTTATCACCTGCAGGCATCCCAGCTCCAGCAGCCTCAGCCCTGCCCAGGGGAGATCGCACTGTTATCACTGTGCTCTTATCACACTTCTGGTTCTCAGGCTCCTCAGACTCACCGGGTGGTTTTCTGCGTGTATCTTTTCCTCCAAGGCTGCTGGGCACTAGAACAGGCACCAGGGACGACTGTGGAGAGAGGCCAGAGTGCGTGCTTCCATCTCCACTGTATACAGCATGGGGCTGTGCAGCTGCAGGCTCCACCATCTTGAGATCAGCAGCAGAGACCGGGGGCTTGTTTGAGCTCCTCAAATACCTTGTTATAGAGCCCGGGGACGAGAATGAAGGGTCCGGTGTTGTAGCCGGGAGCCTGCTCCTTCTTTTTGCCGGCATGTGGTGCCAGAAAAGCCGGGGTAAGTGCCTCTACTGTGTCATGAAAGCGGCCAGGGAGACGGAGCTCAAGCACTAGTGAACTGCTCCCTCCATGGCCAGGACACGCCCCTACTTGTGGAATTTTAATAGATCTGTTAGTTTGGCAGTGTTATTATCTGGATGATAAAGTCTTCTGTAGCTCGCCTGAGAATGTTAGTCATAAAGTGATGGCATATTGATGATATAGGAAATCAATTTAATGCGATATTCCCACATAGAGTAAACATTGTTTGTTTTTCGACTGCTACTCTTTTCGCGCAGGTAATCTGCATTTAACAGTTCAAGCAAAGTGGATTTATTGAAACATCATTTCCACTCTGTGGTTAACCTCTTAGCACAATATCATGTACATGTACATGGTTTTGAGGGGGATTGCGTATGAAGAGGGCACATTAATTGAGCTTTTTCCACATGCACAGATACTGGTAATATAAGGCTGCCTTCACATTTGCGTTTGGAGCGCAGCGCACCAAACGCATGCACACATGCATTCCTATCTTTAACATGGGAACGCATGTACCTGCGTATGGCTGCATTTGGCTGCATTTGCGTTCGGATGCGCATAATTTATGCGCCCTCCGACCGCACTCCAAACGCAGCATGCAGCATTTTTTTGTGCGTTTGCGGCGCATGTTCTATCCGCAAGCGCCCGCAAGAGCACAAAAAAATGCATGAATCTCAATGGATCCGCAGTGTCCTCTGCATGACACCGCAGGGGAACGCTGCGGATCTCATTGAAATTCTCTCCCGGTGGCCGCCGGTGATCACCGGCAGCCACCGGGAGATCATGCAGAGCCGCCGCTGATCTCCCGCCGGTATTAGCAGGGAGAAACAGCTGATCTGACAGCTGTTTAAATCTCCCGCGCTGACACCGAATAGATGAGGTCGGCGCAGGACATTAGAAGCAGCGATCAGCTGTTTCATATCTCCTGCACTGATATCACCCTATTCGGTGTCAGCACGGGAGATTTAAACAGCTGTCAGATCAGCTGTATCTCCCCGCTGACACCAGCGAGAGATCAGCTGTGCCTGGAGGAGGAGATCTCTGCCGCTGATCTCCTCCTCCCGGCCGCCCCCAGAGACAGCTGATTGGCTGCCGGGGCACCATAGTAATGTGAACATATGCGGAGATTCTCCGCTGCGTTCAAATTATTATGGGCTGCGTTTGCCTGCGTTTGCGTCTGCATGCCCTCTGCATGCAGACACAAACGCAAATGTGAAGGCAGCCTTAAATAGTCGACATTTATCTTTAGCCACGGCTGTTAAACATTCAAACTCTACTGTCAATGTCTGACATTTGATGCTTAAAGACATTTTCCACTTTTAATTTCACCCACTTTCTATTGTCTTAATTCTTCCTAACGTACACTTTCGGAATATACTTCTGCTATCTTCCCTTCTGCTGTAAGCTTATCTCTTAAGAGGTTCGTAAATTCCTTTATTGTGGTTGTAGCTTTCATTCTTCCGGTCCGTGCTGCAGACTGAAATTGGACCAATTGAACAGGGCACGTCACGGTGGGGACTGAGAGGAGAGAGAAGCCTGATCTATATCTCTAGATCTTTAGCTAGGCCCCTCTTAGTCAATTTCATAACAAATATAGAGGCCCACAGAAGAGGGTTGAAGCCCATAATACTTGCATATTTGGAATAAGAGCCCATATGCTCATCTCATAATTAAGGCTGGGTTCACATTTGCGTTTGTGTCTGCATGCGGAGGGCATGCAGACGCAAACGCAGGGCAAATGCTGCCATGCTGATGTGAACACAGCGGAGAATCTCTGCATGCATTCACATCGGTATGGTGCCCGGCCAGCCAACCAGCGATCTTGACGGTGGCCGGGAGGCGGAGATCAGCGGCAGAGATCTCCTCCTCCCGGCCGCCGCTGATCTCCTGGCGATGTCCGCACATGAGATTTGAAGAAACAGCTGATCTGACAGCTGTTTGTCTCCCGCGCCGACACCAGATCAGCTGTTTCTTCAAATCTCCCGCGCCGACACCGCCGGGAAATTAGCGGCGGCCGTGCCCGGGAGATCAGTGGTGGCCACTGGGAGTGACTTCAATGAGATCCGTAGCGTTCTCCTGTGCTGTCATGCGGAGGACACTGCGGATCCATTGAGATCCATGTATTTTTTGTGCGCTTGCAGGCGCTTGCTGATAAAACAAGCGCCCGTGAACGCACAAAAAATCCAACAGGCTGCGTTCAGAGGGTGGAGGAAGGTGCATAAATTATGCGCATCCGAACGCAACTGGAACCAAACACAGCCAAACACAGCTACTATGTGTTCCCATGTTAAACATAGGAACGCAGTGCACATGCGTTTGGCTGCATTCTGTTACGCTGCGTTCCAAACGCAAATGTGAACCCAGCCTAAGACATATCTTTTAATGTTTCCTTTACAAAACACAATTTACATAAAATTCTTATGGGAACAGATAAGGACCCCTTTCAGACATCCATTTTTCATGAAATAATCAATTAAAGTGAAAAGATGGGCATACAATTCTTCCCTTTTTGAGGGGTAGGTATACTTTCCATAGTATCACCCATTTTTATAGCAGTCTGGCCACAGGATAGCTCCAGATGCATTTCGCCTATTGCTTCCTCGGTGGGAGTATAGTGGAACTGTTTCCCATGTCCCTCGTTTTAAAGCATAATATGAGTTGTAACATCACGACAGGTTATACAATGGGATAATAGGATATTACCTGTTGTGATGTTACAACTCATACTATGTATAATTCTATGACCATTATTTAATATACATGGATATGGGTTTGCAAATACATCTGCATATTATACTTCTCAGCATTATCTAGGGGTGAAAGCTTTGAATTTATGTCCCCTTTTTTCTGAGGGAATGGTATCTTGAATGTTCCCTTATTGGGGGACCTGACAGCCATCTTAAAATTTCTTAAAAAGCATCCGCAGTTAAGTAGTTCGGTATTTGCCCACTTCTAAAATAGCGTTGGAGACTTCCACCCTCACAATGACATGGTCAGCGCTGTCTGCATGCGTGGCACAGGTCTCCCACTGCATCGTCAATGGCATCCTTACTGGTTGAGGAGGGTCATGTGCTCATACACGGCCCTCGGCACGGGATAGGCCGGCGGCGATGCCTTGGGTAGGGACGTGCTACGCATGCGGCAATGGACGCCGCTATAAAACTGGGGACATGGGAGACAGTTCCACTATACCCCACCGAGGAAGAAATAGGCGAAACGCATCTGGAGCTATCCTGTGACCAGAACAAAGCTACCAACTACTATATAATGGGTGAGTGAGACAATTGGTGGTGAGATGAGAACATACCAAAAAAAGGGAACTCTCCAGTAGAAATGCATATTATCTCTCTGCAATTTTGAATCCTAGGGGAATCCTAGTGTGACTGGGCTGGCACCAGTCTATAAGTTACTAGGCACCTCAATACAAAAGGTGTATAAAGCTGCTTTCACATCTGCGGCAAGGTGTAATTCCCAGCAGATGCGGCAAATGTAGCTGGATCTGCCGCATGACTTGCGGCACCAAGCCGGCAAGCCCCATTCATTCTCTATGGGCCTTGCGGTGGGGTGTGGCAAGTGTGATAATGCCGAATCCAGCAGATCCGGCACTTGCGGCCATGCAAAAAAAACGCTAGTAACCTTTTTTTTTTTTTTTTGCAGTGGATTCAACAATACCCCACTTGCCGCACCCAACTGCAGTCCCCATAGAGAAAGAATAGGGCTTGCCAGATTGGTGCCGCAAGTCATGCGGCAGATGCTGCGACGTCTGTCGGATATGCCTGGAATTACATCTTACCGCAGATGTGAAAGCACAGTTAGTCATACAGACTCACCAAATAAATTCTGCAAGTAGAGATATTTTTGCTGTATAAAGGAGCCCCCCCTTCCCCCCGTTAGTCTCCATTGCATCACTTTTAGCCCATGTTAGTTAGTTCGTTATATCTGTCCCTCAAGAAGGGAAGATTTTTATGTCATACCTAATTGATTGTTTCATAAAAATTGGATGTCTGGAAGGGGTCTTTATCAGTTCCTATAAGAATTTTATGTACATGTGTGTTTTATAAAGGAAACATTAAAAGCTATGTCTTAATCATGAGATGAGCAGTATGGACTCTTACTCTGTATGTGCAAGTATTATGGACTTTAACCCTCTTCTGTGGTCTTTGTTATAAAAAGTTTGATACTGATGTAGTCAAACTGAGCAGAATCATGCCTTCAAGTAATTTTTACCACAAAATCTGCACCATAAAAACAAAACCCGAAAAAAAAAACTGTGGAATTTCGTTATTATCACAATTTTCCCTTTTCCACGTTTTCTTGTACGTTGAATGTGAAAACGAATTGGTTATGCAAGAAAATTCTGTCCTTCAAAAAGAAAACTCCCATATGGCTATATTGTAGAAAAATGTAAAAAAAAAAAGTTTTTTTCCTTGGATGGATTAGAGAAAATAGGAATCCTGAAAAAACGCTTTTAAAAAAAGTGGTTACATTTTTAAGTACAGGATCCCAGCATTTTTGCACTAAAAAAATAGAAAAAAGCGTCAAATCTATACTAATATTTCTTAAAAAGAGAAAAAAATGCAGTACAAAGCACAATAATCAGAGAACTTTAATATTGCATTTTTAGTGCAGACACCTGCTGAGAAAATACAGCGGGAAAGAAGCATTTATTTGTGGGAACGTCCCCTATGTGCGCAGATTGGCACAAAATGCAGGGAAGGGTTTGTGTGTAAAGTGCCAAGTGGCATTTTAACAAGCTGCCAGATTAATTTTACTTTCAGAAAATCTATATGCAAGAGTGTTGACGATCATTTTTTTTCATAATTGATATAATTTAAAGTTATATTTTCCCTGCAGCCTCTCGCTTCCACTCATCGGGGCAGTGCAGGGGCTGTACCAGTCACCGCTCACTATACTATGAGCGTGTTACACATTGGTTGACAGCCTGATCTGTGCCCACACACTGCTGAGGAGGCTGTCAATCATAGTGCATACAGCATGTGTTACTGTGTAGTGAGCGGTGGCTGTACCAGCCCCTTGCACCAAAACAAGCGGCTGCAGGGAGAATAATACTTTATATTCTCCCTGTACCTGATGCTCCAGTAGGCCACCAGACATGATTTAAAAGCTATTTACCAGCAGATTGACACTATATTTGTAGGTAACTAGATGAATGGTTTCTAAATGACCTATAAACTTTTTTAGCAGTTTTTATACATTTTTTTCTACATTTTTGTTATAACTGTTCTTTATTTTGTTTCAAAAGAGTATGCCTATGAGTGCAGGAATAAAGCATGGATCAAACGACTGCAATAATTGCCGCTTGCCCATTAACAGGGTAAAGTGTAGTTTTAGTAAATGCAGTAAAGGATAACTGAGCATCTATCATGGTCAACACTCTCGTTTTAATCAGCCATTATCTATTCAGCGGAAATGTGTAATGTATCAGTATCATGTTTTAATTGGTTACACGTCCCTATTAGTAACTGTTCAGTACTGTGTGATTGCTTCCCCTGCAGACACAGCAGGCAGATCGGAGTTATCTGATGCAGACTAATACAATGGGTTATTCCCTTTGTTGCCATCCTGTGAGTCATTTATTTAAATTTCTGACAGATGAGATTGCTGTGCATGATGTAAGGTTTTATCTCAGACTTTAATGCTGAGGCTGCTTGCTCATTAAGTACATTAGACTAATGATAATTGCCTGTGTTAGGACACACTGATAGCTGTTCTGTCTCTCTAACTGCTTTTACTCCTGCAGGTTCCCCAAGATTCAATTTGCTGTGCGCATTACTTCAGATAAGCCAGGTGGTAACTCTCATGATCTGCAATAAATCATTGCCAATTCTTATGGAATTTCAACAATTGAGGATTTATTCCTTGGAAGGACTTTTTAGGTGTTTACATTCATTGTGTGATCTAGACTTTAGGTCCCCTTAAGAGATTTCCTGTGATAAGTTACTTGGTTTTATAAATACACTTGTCATAACCAGCCTTAATACTTTATCATGAAGTGAGCTTTATATACTCCGTAATGTATATACACTTCAGGTTAGATAGTGTCGAATCTGGAGGAACTCACAAGATGATCGGGCACTTTCAGACTCTGGAATCTACGCGCGTGGTCAAAATTGTTGGTACCCCTCATTTAATGAAAGAAAATCCCACAATTGGCACAGAAAAAAGCAATCAAAATTTTATGAAAATGAACAAATGAAAGTCAGACATTGCTTTTCAACCCTGCTTCCACAAATTTTTTTAAAAGATTACTCATGAAATAGGCCTGGGCAGAAATGATAGTACCTGTGAAAATAATGTGACAAAAGGGACATGTTAAAACAAGGTGTGCACACTAATTAGCATTACAGGTGTCTGCAACCTTGTAATCAGTCAGTGAGCCTGTATATAGGCCTACAGATACTCACTGTGTTTGGTGACATGGTGTGTACCACACTCAACATGGACCAGTGGAAGCAAAGAAAAGAGTTGTCTAAATTAGAAATAAAGAAAATTATAGACAAGTATGTTAAAAGTGAAGGTTATGAGACCATCTCCTAGCAGTTTGATATTCCTGTGACTACAGTTGCACATATTATTCAGAAATTTAAGATCCATGGGACTGTAGCCAACCTCCCTGAACGTGGCTGTAGGAGGAAAATTAATGACAAATCAAACGGATAATACAAATGGTAACAAAATAGCCCAGAAAAACTTCAAAAGAAATGAAAGGTGAACTTCAAACTCAAGAAACATCAGTGTCAGATTGCATCATCCTTCATTGTTTGAGCCAAAGTGGACTTCATTTTAAGATGACCAAGAAGGACACCACTGTTGAAAAAAATCATAAAAAAGCCAGACTGGAATTTGCCAAACTACATGTCGACAAAGCTTCTGAAAGAATGTCCTATGAACAGATAAGACAAAAATTTAACTTTTTGGCAAGGCACATCAACTCTATGTTCACAGACAGAAAAATGAAGCATATCAAGAAAATAACACTGTCCTTACTGTGAAACATGTAGGAGGCTCTGTTATGTTCTGGGATGCTTTGCTGCATCTGGCACAGGGTGTCTTGAATCTGTGCAGGGTTCAATGAAATCTCAAGATTATCAAGGGATTCTAGAGAGAAATGTGCTGCCCAGTGTCAGAAAGCTTGGTCTCGGTCGCAGGTCATGGGTCTTGCAACAGGATAATGACCCAAAACACACAGCTAAAAACACCCAAGAACGGCTG
Organism: Allobates femoralis; assembly: GCA_033576535.1. Taxonomy (NCBI): domain Eukaryota; kingdom Metazoa; phylum Chordata; class Amphibia; order Anura; family Aromobatidae; genus Allobates; species Allobates femoralis. The sequence continues at coordinate 398,079,661 of JARQOC010000004.1, read as the reverse complement.
AGAGGAAAACATTGGACTATTCTGAAGTGGCCTTCTATAAGCCCTGACCTAAATCCTATTGAGCATATTTGGAAAGAGCTGAAACATGCCGTCTAGAAAGGACAACGTTCAATCACGAAACAACTGGAGCAGTTTGCTCTTGAGGAGTGGAACAAAATAGCTGTAGAGAGGTGCAGAAGCCTTATTGACAAGTACAGCAATCGTTTGATTGCAGTGATTGCCTCAAAAGGTTGTGCAACAAAATATTACGTTAAAGGTACCATCGTTTCTGTCCAGGCCTATTGCATGAGTTTTAATTTTTTTTAGTTCTGTGGAAGCAGGGATGAAAAAGCAATGTCAGACTTTCATTTGTTAATTTTCATAGATTTTTTTTATTTATTATTACTTTTGTCTGATGCAAGTTAGGGTACTTTCACACTAGTGTTTTTTTTAAATCGCGGCAGATACGGTGAAAAAAACGCATCTGCCGCGATTACAAAAATCCCGAATCGTGGGGAAGAAAATGGTGTGTCACGGTCCGCGCTGCCAAATAACATCCACTCCGAAAAATAATGCACTTGAAGATGGAACTTCAAAGTAACGTTTTTATTGCTTCCTACGCGTTTCGGTGCCCTCCTGGCGATTACAAAAAAACGCTGATGTGAAAGCAGCCTTATTTCTGTGTCCATTGTGGGTTTTTCTTTCATTAAACAAGGGTTACCAACAATTTTGACCACAGATGTATATTGTGAGATTGGAGGTGATCTGTGATTTTGTGCCTTTTCCCAATTCATTTTTAGAATTTCCGAGCTTAAAGGGTTTTTCCCATGAGCAAAGTTCATTTTAATGAATAGATCCTGGAATACTAATAATTTCCACAATTGGATGTGTTTAAAAAAAGTGTTCCTGTGCTGAGATAATCTTATATATGTGTCCCTTCTGTGTACTGTGTAATGGCTTTTTAAACATCACAGGCCAGGATGTGAATGAAGGGTAATACAGGGATATATATGGATCCCGATGTTGAATGGGGGCGCCAAAAATCTTTAGGGCGTCATACCCTCCATTGCCAGGTAGGGTTTTGTAGGATTGACATCTAGGATAATTTGCCCCCCCTTATCTTCTTCCTGTCTTTTTAAGATGGATATAGTGTACCCTACACCCTTGGATGCTTTTGGGTATATGTAATTTTAATCTGAGAAAAATTAAAAGCTATCTATTAATTTATATTTTGTGGGATCATGGTGATTTTTTTCTAGTTTAAGTATCTCTACCTTTATTAATTTTGTTTGCACTGTTTGTGGGAAAATCACATTAATTTTAATTTCTGTATGATGCTCCAATCTTTTTTTAAGAGGCACCACTTAATGAATTTAGGACATCTTAGGCTGGTTTCACACTACGATTTTGTGAAATCCGACACTGTCCGATATAAATCGGAAAGCATCAGATCCGAATTTGCCCCCATGTAATCCTATGGGGATCAGACCGATTCGGATGTGCACTAAATGGCATCCGAATTGTGTCCAATCCGATTTTTTCCGGTGCTAAAATTGGAGACTGCTCCGATTTTTGCATGCGAATCAAAAACCGGATAGAATCGGATCTGGCAAATTGGATGGCAATTTGGCCAAATCCGATCCAATCCCTGGTTTTTAACATTGGGCCCTATGGAGCAGGGTCCGAGGAAACATCTGATGTCTCCTCGGACCCGATTTCAGTGTACTGGGCATGCTCAGTACACTAAAACTGCTCCTAACCATCTAATTTTACTTCCGCAATGTATGTATAAGTGAAGCACGGATTAAAAATAAAGCATTTGTATGCTCACCTGCCATGAGTCCCCCGGCGTCTCCAGCACCTCCTGCCTGTAGGACCTGCCGTGATGTCACAGTTACATGAACGGTTACCGTGGTAACCGGTCATGTGACTGTGACATCACGCGAGGTCCTAGGATCAGAAGATATAGCCGGAGACGCCGGGGGACTCGTGGACAGGTGAGAATAAAGATTTTTTTTATTCTTTAGTCCAGAGGAGAGCGGAGAACAGGGGGAAACACAGGGGAGAAGAGGGGAGAAGCGGGAGTACCGGGGGAGATGCGGGGAAAAGCCGGGAGTACAGGAAAACACAGGGGAGAAGCGGGAGTAACTGGGGAGAGCAAGGGAGAACAGGGGACAGACAGGTGACAGGAGGCAGAGAGGAGTGAGATGACAGGAGGAGCCGGCCAAACTAATCCTGCAAAATGTCGGAATCGGATGCCTATTTGGCATCCGATTGCAGGGATCAGTTTGGATCCGATGCTGTCCGATTTATATCGGACAGCGTCGGATTTCACAAAATCGTAGTGTGAAACCAGCCTTAGGCTGGCTTCACACCACGGTATGTTCTTGTTCGTGTGGATCCTGTTTTTTGCAGGACCACAAGGACAGGAACGCATTTCTTAAAGCGAATGGGAATTGTGCTTTCTGATCCTGTTTCTTACAGGATCCATTTTGTGCATTGTAAAGTTTGCTATACGAAATAATGGCAATGGGCTCGAGAGAGAGAGAGAGACTGCCCAAGAGGAGGGAGGGGAGAAGAAGGAGAGACTGCAGAAACAAAGGAGAGAAAGAGACTGGCAGGAAGAAGGGAAGAGACAGCGCCCGACACAGGAGCTGCACGTGAAAAGAGACTTCCAGGACAGCATGGAGGAGAGCGGCTGAGAGTGCAGACACACCGGATACAGCCTTCATTGTCTGCTGACAATGGACTGGTGGAGTGGCTGTCAGTGAGTGGCAGAAGTCTCCTCTCCTAGGAACTGTCACTTTTGCCTGTCTTTGTTTGCTGTCACTTGCCCTCTCCTGTCCCCCTTAGCCTCCCTTCTTCATGGCTGTGCTCAGCAGCCCCAGCTCTGGGCCACATCCCACCTCCCCCCGGGTGTACTTCCAGTCCCTAGGAGAAACTGTGGAGGAGCCGGAGAGATGACACCCGGGGAAAGTGACTGTCAAGTATGACCACAAAGAGCTGAGGAAGAGACTGCGGCTGGTGGAGTGTATCCTGGAGCAGAGAACACACCCGGGAACAGAAATTGTGCTAGGAGGAGCTGTGCACTAATTCGGAGCATGCGCAGTGCAGAAAACCGTATCTGGGAAATGATTGTTTTTTCCCGTATCCGGCGCCCATAGACTCCCATTTTATGTGCGCCGGATCGCCCTGGATTTGCTTCTGTCCGGTTTGGTCCGATGCACCCGAAAACAGTGCAGTCTCCGATTTTGGGGTTGGGAAAAAAACAGGGCAGAAACAAATCTGGGACTGAATTGACAGAAGCAGTTGGCCATATATGACTAATCCGGCACCATAGGGATACATGAGAGGCAAAACAGGATCCAGGAATATCCATTGAAAAATGGATAGACCTGGATCCCCAAAACCTTGGTGTGAAGCCAGCCTTACTCCAGTGCACAATTACTATAAGATGTACAGTTAGGGCCAGAAATATTTGGACAGTGACACAATTTTGGCGAGTTGGGCTCTGCATGCCACCACATTGGATTTGAAATGAAACCTCTACAACAGAATTCAAGTGCAGATTGTAACGTTTAATTTGAAGGGTTGAACAAAAATATCTGATAGAAAATGTAGGAATTGTACACATTTCTTTACAAACACTCCACATTTTAGGAGGTCAAAAGTAATTGGACAAATAAACATAACCCAAACAAAATATTTTTATTTTCAATATTTTGTTGCGAATCCTTTGGAGGCAATCACTGCCTTAAGTCTGGAACCCATGGACATCACCAAACGTTGGGTTTCCTCCTTCTTAATACGTTGCCAGGCCTTTACAGCCGCAGCCTTCAGGTCTTGCTTGTTTGTGGGTCTTTCCGTCTTAAGTCTGGATTTGAGCAAGTGAAATGCATGCTCAATTGGGTTAAGATCTGGTGATTGACTTGGCCATTGCAGAAGGTTCCACTTTTTTGCACTCATGAACTCCTGGGTAGCTTTGGCTGTATGCTTGGGGTCATTGTCCATCTGTACTATGAAGCGCCGTCCAATCAACTTTGCAGCATTTGGCTGAATCTGGGCTGAAAGTATATCCCGGTACACTTCAGAATTCATCCGGCTACTCTTGTCTGCTGTTATGTCATCAATAAACACAAGTGACCCAGTGCCATTGAAAGCCATGCATGCCCATGCCATCACGTTGCCTCCACCATGTTTCACAGAGGATGTGGTGTGCCTTGGATCATGTGCCGTTCCCTTTCTTCTCCAAACTTTTTTCTTCCCATCATTCTGGTACAGGTTGATCTTTGTCTCATCTGTCCATAGAATACTTTTCCAGAACTGAGCTGGCTTCTTGAGGTGTTTTTCAGCAAATTTAACTCTGGCCTGTCTATTTTTGGAATTGATGAATGGTTTGCATCTAGATGTGAACCCTTTGTATTTACTGTCATGGAGTCTTCTCTTTACTGTTGACTTAGAGACAGATACACCTACTTCACTGAGAGTGTTCTGGACTTCAGTTGATGTTGTGAACGGGTTCTTCTTCACCAAATAAAGTATGCGGCGATCATCCACCACTGTTGTCATCCGTGGACGCCCAGGCCTTTAGCGTTCCCAAGCTCACCAGTCAATTCCTTTTTTCTCAGAATGTACCCAACAGTTGATTTTGCTACTCCAAGCATGTCTGCTATCTCTCTGATGGATTTTTTCTTTTTTTTTCAGCCTCAGGATGTTCTGCTTCACCTCAATTGAGAGTTCCTTTGACCGTATGTTGTCTGGTCACAGCAACAGCTTCCAAATGCAAAACCACACACCTGGAATCCACCCCTGACCTTTTAACTACTTCATTGATTACAGGTTAACGAGGGAGACGCCTTCAGAGTTAATTGCAGCCCTTAGAGTCCATTGTCCAATTACTTTTGGTCCCTTGAAAAAGAGGAGGCTATGCATTACAGAGCTATGATTCCTAAACCCTTTCTCCGATTTGGATGTGGAAACTCATATTGCAGCTAGGAGTGTGCACTTTCAGCCCATATTATATATATAATTGTATTTCTGAACATGTTTTTGTAAACAGCTAAAATAACAAAACTTGTGTCACTGTCCAAATATTTCTGGCCCTAACTGTATGTACAGAATGCCAGTTTTGATGAATCTGGGCTATAGTGTGTGTCAACTGATAGACAGTTTGAAAGGCCTTGTGCAGACAATGCGATTTTGAATTGTCTGAAATCTCCATTCTTACCGCAAAGCTAGCAAAGTCAGATGGTGGGTTTACATTTATCTGTTCAATATCTGAACCAAGCTCTGGTTGCAGTGAAATCATGGATACATTGCTCCATTTTGTGGCTGTGTACAACATGGAGCAATGTATCCATGATTTCACTGCAACCAGAGATCTGTTCAGATATTGAACAGATAAATTGGTGTGTGTAAACCCACCAAGAGAATTCTGAAGGCTTGTGCACATGTTGCTTATTTTAGCCTTGGAGAAAATATGCAGATTGTATGTCAGAGAAATCTGTAGTATGTAAATTATTAATGCATTTTTTTCAGCGTTTTTTACCTATTGACCTTAATGTAATCATGCATAAACTCTGCAAATATGTATAGCTGGTGCTTTTTTGGTGCAGATTTGGTGTATTTTTGAGCAAAAAAAACGTATGCTGACTGAAATGTTCTGAAATAATTTCTGGCCATCAGAGATGACTTTCAAAGTCCTATCTCTCGCAAATCAAATCAAAGAAGCTTTATTGGCAGGACTAAATACACATTAGTTTTGCCAAATCAAACTTCTCTCTCTGTCCCTCTCTCTCTTCGTCCTCTCTCCCTCCCTCTCTCCACCACCCTCTTTCTCTCTCCTTCTTTCTCTTTCTCCCTCTTGCTCTCCCACATTTTCTCTCTCCCTCTACCCCCTTCCCCCCCTCTCTCTCTGTCTTTTTGTTTTTTTCTCAAAAAGTTTCTTTCACTTAAAGTAAAAAAGCTTTTGCGGCGTGTCCGGGATGCTGTGTTGAGCGGCCACAGAAGAGAGGGGCCTCCCACCGACATTCAGCCCATAAAAGCAATTAGCATTTGAAAATCCTCCCCACCGACCTCAACGATGGGCTCTCAGAGAGCGAAAGCACCATAGCATCCGCTGGTGGCTCCACCGCCAACATAAAACAGCTCTGGAGACATTCCTAGGACTGGCCAACGCGCCGGAGGGGACCCGGGCGCCATCTTCCCTGGAGCGCATGGTGGCAGAAGTAATCTCAGCACACTATGTCCTGCTGCAGGAGGAGGGCATGGACTATAGATGGCCGGCAAGTAGAGGAAGGTGAAGGCCGGCCCGAGCACTCTACTACAAACCAGTATTGCACCACAGCTAGCCCCTCCGTCTGTCAGATACCCACTTCCCTATCCGTGGCACCCATTGATGTGTAGGATCTGTTTGCCCCACAGCCCTCTGCCCAGTCTTGTACTTTACCTGATCCCAGCACTGAGGTCTGTATGACATGGGGCTCTCAAGCAGGAGGAGGACCTCAGGAGGCTATGGGTGTTCAGCATAACAACAATGACTACTCACCTCATCATACTCAATCCCAGCCCACTTCTTGCACACTCTCTGGGACTGGGGGGAGATCTACAGGCCACCTACATCCCCACTGGACTGGCAAAACGTCCTAGAGCGGCTTTCCTTTAAAGAGGATTTAAAATTGCTCATCAGTGAGGTGAAAGATGCTTGCAGATCTGAGATTGCAGGGGTGAGAAAGGATGTACAGCACCTTTCTAACAAGATTGAATCCCTAAAAAAGAAGCCTGATCCTCCTAGAGCTCACATGGCAGAGTTACATCAGCTAATCACAGCACAGCAGAAAGCCATGGAAGATATGCAGTCCCGTCTAGAAGATTTAGACAATAGAGGGCGCCGATGCAACATACGAGTGAGGGGAGTCCCGAAGATAGAGGGTCCAGAGATTCCTAAATCAATCCTACAAACCATTTTCAGCTGCGTCTTAGGGGCCCCCTGTCCAATGTGATAAAAATGAATAGAGCACATAAGGTGTTGGAGCCCAAAAACACCACGGCTCACCCCGGGACGTTATATGCTGACTATACGACTTCGAGATAAAAGAACAGATAATGGCTAAGGCCAGGGAGAGGAGCACCATGACTTACAAAGGAAAAGAGGTCCATCTTTACCCGGACCTCTCTCGTATCACTCTGCAAAAGAGGAAACCCGTTAGACCACTGCTTAGGGTCTTGCTGGACCACCAGGTCTCTTATACATGGGGTTTTCCATTCGCCCTGATCGTTCAACAGGAGGGCAGATCAGCTGTTCTACGCACGCTGGTGGATGTCCATATGTTTTGTGACACCTTGGATCTACCCATAGCCAACATACCGAACTGGGATTTTCATTTCCCGGGGGTCCACCCCCTCTGGTGTGGTCCAGTGGAGAAGGAAGAAAGAAAGGGGAGGTGTCTCTTTCTTCTCATCCCCACTGATTAGGGTTCTTTATGTCTTGAGGGATATAGGTTGTATTCTACTGGTCCAGTTCCAGGGGTCTTCCCCTGTACACATTTCCCGACTCCTCAACGGCCTATGTTAATTTTTTGTAATGCCTACATATTTTCTCTTTCATTTAAACAAAACTGGCTGTTTTTGCCTTTCTTGGCTTTAAGGCTGGATGTCTAGCCCTGTATCAGTATGACTGGTGTTGGTGGGAGATTCCTCCCCTCATTGTGGGTGAGGTGTGTTTTTTTTTGTTTTTTCTCCTCTTTTCTCTGACCTGCCTGATTTGGTGTCCATCCTAAGGGCTCTTCCCTAATGGGGATCCTCTGGGGACCGTGTTTGGTTTTCTCTTTTCCCACTGGTCCGCTTGGGCCTGGGCGGTCCCTTAATGTCGATCTCTTGCCGGGTTAAAATCCAGGAATTGTTGGTTCTAATATTTACAAAATGCACGTTGAACTTGTACTATAACCATTTTTCAGCTTGTTTCTGGCTTCCCCCTTTCTGTTTGTTTTCTCCTCCGGCGTTTTGTCAGACCTCCTCCTTGTTCTCTGCTCTGGATGTCCTGGCTATTTCCATGCAGACTCACCCTTTGATTTTGACAAATTACAACTACAATGATCAAGTAAGTCCATATTTAATGCCACCAACCCATACACCTTATTTAACTGCTGTGGCCCATATTATATCCTTGAACGTGAGGGGTCTTAATTCCCTCAGAGAAAGAAAATATTGGCATTGCAGGAGCTGCGTTTCTTAAAGGCAGACATTGCTTTTATTCAGGAGACACATTTTGACAAGTCAGGCAACTTCAACTTTGCGGCTCACCACTACCCCAGGCACTATTCCTCTTTCTCTGACAATAAAAGGGACGGGTGGCGATTTTAACATCTTCCAATTGCCTCATTCAAGTCACCACTTACACTGTGACCCCGGAGACAGATTTGTGGTATTGGAGACTCTCCTGGGGGACCGCCATACATTCTAGCTAACATATGTGCTCCAAATAATGGTCATATCCACTTCTTGAGGAGGATCCTTTCTTTATTCAGAAAACGTCCGTCCACCCCTATAGTGTTGGGCGGCGACTTCAACACTCTATTTTGTGAAACCTTTGACAGACTTTCTGACAGGAAGCACACTCCTTCAGAGGCTCTGAAAAAAATGTCACGAGAATTCAGATGGACCATTAGGGAGGAGGCTCTTTATGACACGTGGAGGGTGGAACACCCTGGGAAGAGGGCCTTCTCCTTTTACTCTGCCTTCCATCAGACTCATACTAGAATTGATCACTTTTTTGTAAACTCTCAGATCTTCAGGCAGATGGAAAGGGTGGATTTGAGCTCCATAGCATGGTCTGATCATTCCCCTCTGATTTTAGACTTTAAAAAATCCTACTCTCTGTTCAGGTCATGCCAGTGGAGCTTTAACGAGTTCCTGGTCAATTAGAGCATCTCTGCAAAAGAACTTGGTAGAGTACTTCCAGCTTTACGAGGGCTCGGCTTCATTGCCTGCAGTCTTATGGGAAGCCCACAAGGTGTGATGAAGGGTCATTGCATCAGGTAGGGGACCAGAGCTAAGAGGAATGCTGAGGCTCAGCAGCCTGCGCTAACCCTCCGACTTAAACAATGGGAGGCTGAGCTTCTTACATTCCCCCCTCACTGGTTACATTGAGAAAAATAATTAAAAATAGACAAAAGCTGAACAATTTATCCATGAGGAGAGTGGAGATGTTTTTGACCTTCTCCAAACAGAGGTTGTATGAAAGAGTCAGTAAAGCCCACATTCTAATTGCTCAACAATTGAAAGAACGCAGCACATCCTCTTGTCGTGAGGCCCTAGGGGACGACAAGGGTACTATTCACTATAACCCCTTTTCTATCTCAGATACCTTTTTCAAATACTACAAAAAATTATATAACCTGCATGACATCCCGCAAGGTTGGGACAATTGAGGAGTATCTCTCCACCCTTGGGCTCCCTACCGTTCTGGAAGAAGCGGTAATTGCACTCAATAAGACAATTTCACCTGAGGAATTGGAGGATACTCTGAAATCTATGCCCCAAGGGAAATCTCCTGGACCGGTTGTTTTGACATACCTTTATTACAAATCATTTGCCAAGGAATTATTGTCCCACATGTCTACATTGTTTAATTCTTTCCTGCAGGGCACTGTTATACCGCACACTGCTCTATTCTCACCTGATCATCATTCCTAAAATGCCCAGGGACCCCATAGATTGCACAAATTACAGACCAGTTGCCCTGTTGAACTTTGATTTTAAGATATTCACTAAGCTACTAGCATCTACCCTCAAATGCTGGTTACCCCAAATTGTTCATAAAGATTAGGTGAGATTTGTTCCTTGCCGTAAAGGAGGGAACAATTCCAGAAGAGTGATAAACTTGGTGGATGTCTTGAATCGGAGGAAACAGCAGATGCTGGAGCTAAGTCACAATGTAGAGAAGGCTTTTTATCGCCTTGATTAGTCTTTTCTCTTCGGGACTATTTAGGCATTTGGCATCTCAGGTAATTTCATGTTGGCCCTGAAGTCCCTCTACAATTATCCTACGGCTACAATTAAACTCCCCTTAAACACCTACCTGCCTTTTGTTATTTCCAATGGCACTAGACAGGGGTGCCCCCTTTCCCCCTTCTTTTTGCAATGTGTATCGAGCCTTTGGCAGCGGCTATCCGTTAGAATCCCAACATCTTGGGGATGAAGGTGGGGAGTAAGTCATTTAAGAATTCCCTATTCGTGACCGATGTCCTCCTGATACTTGCCAACCTTCATGTGTCACTCCTTAACCTCATGTGGTCCCTGGAGGAGTATAAGGCGTCTTTCAAGATATAAAATTAATTCAAGCAAAATAGAGGCTTTGCCCTTGAACCTCTCCCCTGAGATGCTGGACCATCTGCATCTGAACATGAAGTTCAGATGGAAAACGGAAGCAGTGAAATACTTGGGGTCAATTTGACCTCTTCCTTTGATACCCTGTACAAACTTAATTTTTCTCCCCTTTCCAGGGAATTGAGGACTCTTTTGGGTAGATGGTCACCCCTCACCCTCTCATGGATGGGTTGTATGGCGGCAGTTAAAATGAATCTCTTACTCAAACTAATCTGTTACTTTGAGACCATCCTGGTCAAGATTACCCTGAAGGATTTAAAAACTTTTCAAGCAGCCATCATGAGATTCATTTGGAATAACAAAAGACGCAGAATAGCCAAAGAGGTTTTAACCACTCCCAAAATAATTGATGAGGGCACCATGCAGATCCACACAGTTGATTATCTTAAAACTAATTTTTCTATAACAAATTCGGAATTTTACCAATACCTACAAATAACAACTTTACTAACTCTCTACACGGCCCGGCGAGAGCCTCTATCCTGACAGAATTTCAGAAAATCTGTAGGAGAGGAACTGATACAAAGGGGCTGATCTCAGAGATGTATAGGCTGATTAACAAACTGCAAAGGGTGTCTGGTGGGGGGATTTCCTTATATGCTTAAGTAGGAGTCCTTTCTGGGCAGGCAGGTTTCCCTCCAGGAGTGGTCCTACATCTGGGCTAGAGCCGCTAAGACGTCGATCTGCACGTTATATAGAGAAATCATATATAAAATACTCATGTTCTGGTACCACACATCAGACTTTCTTAACATGTTGAATCCCTCCCTCCCCAGTTCTTGTTGGAGATGTGGAGGAAACATTGGGATGCTCTATCACATATTTTGGTCTTGCCCGAAGATAACAGCCTACTGGGCATCAGTTAGAGATCTCATTAGTAAAGTCCTATACATAGAGCTGGACCTGGATACTTTGGTTTATCTCTTGGGTTCTTGCTTAAGAGGCATGGGCAAGCTCACGTTCAAACTCTTGATTCACATTCTTACGACAGCCAGGTGCTGGTTGCTCTTGGCTGGATGCGACCAGATACCCCATCCCTTCAGGACCTGCTGAGAAGGATCTCAGATTTACGGAGGATGGGATGGAGCACCTTACTGCTTTAATGAATGCCTCAATGGATTGATTCCAAGCTGTTTGGTCTCCTTGGGACTACTTTGCGACGACTGAAGACCTATGAGAAACACGACCCCCAGAGCCAAGACGTCCCCTAATTTCCCCCTCCTTTCCCCCTTACCCACTTTCCCTTTTCGTTTTCTGTCTTATTCGTACCTGTTGTAAATTGGTTTAACTTTTTTATGGTCAGACTTTGCTGCCCCACATTTAAATATACATAAGCCTGTTTAGCCTCACCCCTGCGTGGGTATGAGTGCTGATGGATTCTTTTAGACATGTTATATCTGCTTTAGTGCCCATTCGTTTTGTTGTATTAATGTTTTTGTATCTTATAAAACCTTCATAAAAATTTGTTTTAAAAAAAAAAAAAAAAAAGCTTTTACTTAGCTCCAGGGATGGTGACATTCCAGCGGTGTATGGGCTTACATTCCCAGGGTTCATGTGAGGTTGTGACGTAATGCAAGTCCCTCGCCCAACCTACGCTGGCATCTGTCTCCCCGCCTTCGGACACAGGAGCAATCAGCGGGAAGTAATCGGCAGCCACAGCACTCTTTTCCTGTTGATTAACTCATTTGTCCGAAGGCAGGGAGAGAGATGCCAGCACTGGTTGGGCGGGGAGCATGCGTTATGTCACAAACTCACGTTTCATATGCACATTGCAATATGGTATATGAGCAATTCTGTTCTCTGAAGCCCCCGTCACACTAAGCGAGATCGCTAGCGAGATCGCTGCTAAGTCACAAATTTGGTGACACAACAGCGACCTCGTCGGCAATCTCGCTATGTTTGACACTTAGCAGCGACCAGGCCCCTGCTGTGAGATCGCTGGTCGTGTCAGAGTTGCCTGGACCATTTTTTGATCGTTGGGGTCCCACTGGGCAGCATGCATCTGTGTGTTTGACAGGGACAACGACCAATGACCTCAATACTATAGGTCTGAGAAACAGGGTCCCAACAACTTCCGTAACACTGTGTACCTCTTATATATTGGGAGGCATTTGTTAATGATTACTTTACTGCTCTTTCACCTCATTTCTTGTCATTGCCGTACGAGTTATTGTGGCTTACATTGTTGGATTTGCCGTGTTTATTAGCTCAGTATAAGGTGTTTAATCCTTCTTAGGAGTTCATTGTCCTCATCCAAGCTAGTTTATGCCTAGATTAATCTATTACAGGATTTTAGCACATTAATTTCAAGAATTTCAGATTATCCAGATAGCTATTCCGGCTAAGAAAAGAAAATAAAGACCGCCTTGTGTTATTGCTCAATGTGGGATTTAAATGAAAATGTCAAAGGAAATTGCATTTTTGTGGTTGCAACAAGGATTTACTTCTCTCTAAAAGTACAATATTTGGCAGGCCAGGGAATTCACGACAGTTAAACAATGCCCTGAATAATTGGTTGGTCGATGCTTTTTCTGGTTCAGGTAATTGTATCGAAAGCCGGTTTACAGCAATGATACAAAATCTTGTTGGAGAAATCCCAACAACTTTGAAATCATTTCCTATTAAAGCAGTGTAGCATGTAAATGGCTTTTACAAAGCGCCTGGACCTGCTCGGAGATGTGTAACTCTAGTAGGTAACAGCATGCGGTCGTACTTGTTGTCTTATGGTGGTAATGGCGGCTTTTTAGCATGGTAAGTGGATGGTTTTATCTGTGTACAAATCACTTTAACTTCCATGACTTGAGGCATAATCACTGCCAAAATATTCCACAATCGCGCGGTGTGCAGACGTAGTCCTGTAAGCTTTGTTTCACATTACCAGGTTACAGTACTCTGTAAAACGTGTCGTAAATACACAACAGAACCATTTTGCCTGTGATTGCAATATCTATAACGCTCCACAGCACCCCGGTGTCTCCATTTATCTTCCTTATGTTGCGTGGATAAGCAGACTGAATGCCTGAGTCACTGCAGCTATTCTGAGGGAACTTTTCATTACAAATACATTACTTACCTCTACGTTTATTATTGGACTAAACATGTTGAGTTTTTTAAAAGGTGAATTCATTGAACAACACTTTAGTCTTTTTCTTTGTGATTTTTATGTACTTTTAGCTTTAAGCTTTTCATTCCTATCTAAAAAATAACTATTTTACACCATGTAATTTATGGCCTAGTGTCCAGTAACACTACCGTAATTGCATTTAAAGAAACAGTTCAGCATTTGTTCCCCATCACTGCACCCCCACTCTGATTGTCTAGCTCAGTGGTTCTTAAACGGGGTTCGATCGAACCGCAGGGGTATGGTGTGTCGGTCTCAGGGTTTCGGCAACACACTCCCGACGGCTTCATGTAGATTTATCACTAAAGAAGGGTTCGGTGAATGTGCATATGAAACTGGTGGATTGGGTACCTCAAACAAGGTTAAGACCCACTGGTCTAGCTACTTTGTTCTTATACATATATAATGTACTTGCTTTCATGTAATTCAACCTATTCTTTACTTCTTTTATAATGAAGCTGCCAGACATTTTAGCTATGTAATCTGAGAGCAGCATAATGCAGGTGCTGAGATCCTGATTCCAGCAATATCTCACTTATTGGTATACATGCTGTATATACATTTTATCATTTTAATGCAATCACTATTTTCTGTGCTGCTAATGTAGCAGTGCTCTGAATTCTGAGCTGTGTATAACCCCGTCCGCAAAACTGATTGGCAGCTTTTTGTTTACATTTTACATTGACAGAAAGCTGCTAATCAGTGATGTGGGGGCTCACATACAAAAGATGTTGAACCCTTCAGAGAACTTAGTGTAACCGCTGTTTAAATTATTTAATAACAATATAGAGCAAGTGATTATAATACATTTTCAAATATACTTTGTAAGTGAAATCTGGAAGAAAACATTTTAACAGCCTTCCACAAGATGTCCCCACTGGGCTGTTTCTAAACCTAACATATGCTGTTTGTTAGATCCGTCTTCAACTCCACACATGAATACGGGCATATAAGGTGGGGGGGAGGGCCTACACAGCGTTCACAGCCAATCAGTGTATCAGTTTACCTCAGGCAAAGGGAGCCCCAGGCTGTCAGCATACACCAGGGGTCCCCAACTCTAGGCCGCAAGGGCCGACAACAGTGCAACTGTTTGTATTTTTTTTTCCTCCCCTTGCCTTCTTGCTCTAAGCTGGACCCCCCACCTGGTTACGTCTGAATGAGAGAGAGGGGGCTTGGCTTACAGCAGGAAGTTAAGCCCACACAGGAGGAATTAAAGAAAAAACAACAAATTGTGATGTCATGCTGCACACATCAATCCCCTGCTGCTCTGATTTACAGGTGGTAAAATCCTGGTGGTGGGTTCCCTTTAAGCAATACATTTATTCTAAGAGGTTTGCTATATGGCCTTAACCCACATTGTGAAAAAAAAACTAAAACATATATTGCTTGGAAAACAGCCTGCTGTGCTTTTTTTGTTAAAAATAAAAAAAAATGCTGGTACATATGACTCTAGGGCAGTCTACTGGAGTACATATGACTATGTTCATACATTTCACATTACACTGTATATGATCAATAAAAGTCTATCTACTGTCTGCAGCAATAATACACACTGGGCCTTAATAAAAAAAAATCAAACGATGCTCAGTACCTTATTTTAGACCCGCTGAGTTGGCCGCAGTTAGACTCCAATCTATCACACATTGATGATGTGCGATATTTAGTCTGATAAGGCAAACTGCGAGTAGTCAATGGATTGACTTCATAGTGTGTCATCTACAACGCTTGAGTATTTGTTTAGATTTTTGTGATAGTTATATAGTTATAGAGGAACATCCTGTACTGGTCAAAGGTTTTAGGCATGTGTTAATTAAATGAATCAATATAAGGCCCCTTTCACATCAGCATTTTTGTCCAGATCCGGCCGATCCAGACAAAATAACACATGTGCCGTGTAACGGCCGCACTTACAGTGTAGTTGCAGAAAGCCCCATGCGTTGTCTATGGGGCTTGTGGCAAGTGCGGTATTACCGCAATCTGGCAGTTGCAGTCGCGTAAAAAAACGCAGTCAGCTGCTGTTATTTTGCGCAGCCACACCTGCCGCAAGTGCTGGATCTCGGCAATAGCGCACTTGCCGTAAGCCCCATAGACAATGCATGGACCTTGCCGTTAGGCGGCACATGCGACAGATGCGTTTTTTTGTCCTGATTAGAGATGGGCGAGTCCGAAAAGACTCGGAATCGCAAGACCCCAACGAGTCCGAGTCAAGGACTCGGGACTCGTTGCGAGTCCAGCGAGTCCAATGTTAATGAATAGGGACCCGAGTAATAGCGAATAATGACATTTACAACTCGCTGATGTGTCTCTGAAAGTGTGCGAGTCCAAACTCGCTGGTTTTTCTCTTATTTTGAGGCTTGTAGCCGATGATGCGAGGGAAGCGATTCTCCAGCACACACCATGCTTTAAGGAAACAGGAAGCGAGTCGCGCTGACAGGCGCACACACAGAGCAATCCATTCATCAGTGCAATCATGGCAGCAGGACGTGGCACGGTGAACACACTGCGTCTTATTGCACTTGTGGAGGCTCGTCCATTTCTATGGCTCCCTACAGATCCTGAGTATGGGGATACGACCCTAATTAATACAGCCTGGAGAGAGATCGCCCAAGAGATGTTCCCTGCGTTCCATCGGAGTGACCATGAGGAACAGAGCAATCTAAGTAAGTTAAATGAGTTCACACGTTATATATTGCATTTACTGTATATATACTCGTGTATAAGCCGACCCGTGTATAAGCCGACCCCCCTATTTTTGCCCCGAAAAACTATGAAAACATATTCACCGCCATCCTGGTATACAGCGGCTATCACTGGTAGACAGCCCCCAGCAGAGTATACACCTCCCCCTGCAGAGTATACAGGCCCCCAGCTGGGTATACATGCCCCCATATTGTGGTATACAGGCAGGGGCGGACTGGCCCAGGTGCCACGGGTCATGCGGCTGCAGGAGCATGAATAATCCGCATGTCCCTGAAGCAGCAGGCGGAAACGGAAGCTCCTGGCCGCGCGATGACGTCATCAGCACGCGGCTGCGTCCGGGAGTGAGCGTCTGTGAGTGGCGTGCGGCTGCGACTGTTAGCGAGCGGCTGTGAGGAGCGCGAGGCTGCGGCTGGGAGCGAGCCATAGGATAATGCGGGAGCTGCGGTGACTGTGAGGCGGCCGCCAGTCATCACCCCCCCCCCACCCCCCGTCCTCACCTGTGTCGGGCCAGTGAGGGAGGGTTGCGACCCAAACTGTAGGGTGCCAGTCAGTCCCTGTATACAGGGCCCTCAGTGTGTGTACAGGCCCCCCCAGCAGTGGGTATACAGGGCCCCCAGCAGTGGGTAGACAGTGGCCCAGTGGGTTTACAGGGCCCCCAGCAGTGGGAATACAGGGCCCCCATAGCAGGGTATACAGGACCCTGAATGTGTTATCATGCTCCACCGCATAGTTGCCTATATTTGGATGGGGTCACAACAGTACAATGAGTTTAATGTCTGATCCTCCTGGCTCTTTCGGCCAAGGGGTTGGGTGTATATAAATACCACTAATGACCAGAGTCTGGTGCCCGCACTATTACATTCTCTATGCGTTGACATGTGTCCTGCCTCATTTGTGATTGTGGCCACGTGAGCTCAATGTCCGTAATGCTGTTGATGATGTTCCACACTGTCGTGTCACTGTGCCTTGTATACACATTACACACACAAAATGAATAAAATGTTATTGTTGATTTGTACACATACTTTTGTTGTTTCAAATATTACACATCTCTAAAGCCGGTTTCAAATCATTTCACAGTTGACCATCTTAAAAAACGGTGGAGGAGCTGCCGGGACCAGCATAAGAAGCAGTACCGGCAGTACTCAGAGAGACAACCGGGAGCCGCTCCATTGCTCAACCACTACCACTTTTATGACCGGCTGTCCTTCCTTCACCCGGTGGCCCGTATGCCAAGGTATGTGTCTGCAGCACTGTTGTGTACATTTAGTATTATTTATTAATATATACATTAGGTTCCATTTCGGGTCTGTGGGTAGCAGAGTATACACGTGGCTCTGTGGGTAGCAGAGTATACAGGCGGGTCTGTGGTAGCAGAGTATAAAGACGGCTCTGTGGGTAGCAGAGTATACAGGCGGGTCTGTGGGTAGCAGAGTATAAAGACGGCTCTGTGGGTAGCAGAGTATACAGGCGGGTCTGAGGTAGCAGAGTATACAGGCGGGTCTGTGGGTAGCAGAGTATACAGGCGGGTCTGAGGTAGCAGAGTATACAGGCGTCTCTGTGGGTAGCAGAGTATACAGCGGGTCTGAGGTAGCAGAGTATAAAGACGGCTCTGTGGGTGGCAGAGTATACAGGCGGGTCTGTGGGTAGCAGAGTATACAGGCGGGTCTGTGGGTAGCAGAGTATAAAGACGGCTCTGTGGGTAGCAGAGTATACAGGCGGGTCTGTGGGTAGCAGAGTATACAGGGGGTCTGTGGGTAGCAGAGTATACAGGCGGGTCTGAGGTAGCAGAGTATACAGGCGTCTCTGTGGGTAGCAGAGTATACAGGCGGGTCTGAGGTAGCAGAGTATAAAGACGGCTCTGTGGGTAGCAGAGTATACAGGCGGGTCTGTGGGTAGCAGAGTATACAGGCGGGTCTGTGGGTAGCAGAGTATACAGGCGGGTCTGAGGTAGCAGAGTATACAGGCGGGTCTGTGGGTAGCAGAGTATACAGGCGGGTCTGAGGTAGCAGAGTATACAGGCGGGTCTGTGGGTAGCAGAGTATACAGGCGGGTCTGAGGTAGCAGAGTATACAGGCGGGTCTGTGGGTAGCAGAGTATACAGGCGGGTCTGTGGGTAGCAGAGTATACAGGCGGGTCTGAGGTAGCAGAGTATAAAGACGGCTCTGTGGGTAGCAGAGTATATAGGTGATGAGAATAGGGTTAATAGATGGTGCTACAGTGTTGGGGCGTGCTAGAGGGAGCAGAGATCCGATTACTGCCATAATTTCTGACCTTATTAAAGATAGCGGCCGCAGCTAAATGACATCATGGCAAAGGTAAACATGGGGTGTGGTTAGCTGCAGGAGGTTAGTGAGAGGTGTGGGTTGTTTGGCAGAGGGCGTGGTGTGGGCGTGGTGAGCGCTGCTCCAGCGTCAGATACGCTGCGAGCGCGGAACCGCGGCACATCTCCAGGAGCAGAGGACGTGTCCGGTACGTCCGTAGCCCCCGGCCTCCCCGTTGTCCGCACACACAGCCCCGCTGTGACCTCTGCAGTGTCACAGGCCCCGGCGGGCGTCTGTCATCTCCTCCTGACACTGACCTCCTCCTGATTTGATTGTCTGTGTTGTCCCCCCCCGCTGTCAGCATCAGTGATCTGCTAAGACCTGTGGGTGCACAGACGGGGGAAGTACAAATGCCAGCATGCCGGGGCGGATTGGGCGCTGTGAGGGGCGCAGGTCTTGCTGTGAGCGGAGGGCGCGAGGCCGCTCGAGAAAACGCTATAGCGGCTGTGTGAGTTAAGCGTCTGCGGCTCGCGAAGGCGCATACGCGTCTCCGCTCGCAGTGACGCTAAGGAGTTTGGGATTAGGCTACAGTGCCGGAATTTCAAACTCCCGATTATATAAATAGATTATATATATATATATTGTATACCTTTCAACCCCTTCCCTGCTTTATATAGATGATATAAGCTAAAAGTTTTGTGAATTAAGTATGTCAAGTAAAAAGTGAAGTCAGGGGGACTTTTTTTTTTCATGTGAACCATTGGTGTTATTGATCGTCTAGATTAGATGGGATGGGGGGGGGGTGGGTGTTAATCAGGGGGTGAAAAATTATGTATTAGTATGGAATTAGCAAAGAAAGTCACGTATTCCTTTATGTTATGTACAGTTGGTTATTCTTTCATAATAATAACAAATATCTGATTAATAATGCACAGATACACAGAGTCTAAAAAGCGTGCAACTTAATGTTTGACCTATGTTTTTGTTTCCAAATGCAATGCATTCACCAAATTTTTTTTTACTTTACCCACAGAGAAGCTTACTACAGAGGGCGGCGTGCTGTGAACCCTCCACCGCCAAACAGAAGGCGGCGTGGAGAACACCCACCACCACCACCACGGCCGGCGCCACCACCACCACCGCCGTCGCCGCCGCCACCACCGCCACCACCAGCATCGCCGCCAGCAGCGCCAGGGCCAGCACCACCACCGCCGCCACCAGCGGCCGGGCCAGCACCACCACCGCCGCCACCAGCGGCAGGCCCATCAACACCACCACCGCCGTCCCCGCCACCACCGCCACCAGCGGCAGGGTCCGCACCACCACCGCCCCCACCAGCGGCAGGGCCAGCACCACCACCGCCACCACCAGCGGCAGGGCCAGCACCACCACCGCCACCACCAGCGGCAGGGCCAGCACCACCACCGCCACCACCAGCGGCAGGCCCAGCTTATGGTCCCATCCCGGGGTCTGCACAATTAAGTGTGCAACAGAGTAATGCTGACTTTGCCCGCAGTATTATACCATTCATGGATAATATTCCATTTGACAGGCTACTGCGGGCAAGGTCAGCATTACAGATAGTGCTGGAAGCCTGTCAGCCAGGAAACGACCCCGGTGATGTGTTCCAATATTTGGATGGGTGGAAAATAAACTGTAACAGGCTGGGCAGGCCCACAACACGGGACAGCCAAGTCCCACCCCACAGGGCTTTGCCTCACTGCCAGTGGCCAGCGAACAGGGACCTACCACCGTTCCCTACACCTGTTCAGATGATCCACCCTGAAGGGTTCGGCCAGGCCATCCGTGGGGCCCTTGACCTTTTGCAGGACGGACAGCCCACCTACCAGGACCTGTAGGGCTCCATTTATTGTTGTTGATGTAGTTACCTTAATTAAAGGTAGTATTTTTTGGAATGTCCAAACAGTGCTGCCATTTTTTTTTTTAAACACAGTTTTAAAAACCAGCTTTGTGTCTGTCTTTTTTTCAAGGAATGAATGTGGAGTTTTTTTTTTGGTTGGGCTTCAAGTCATCATAATTATTATAATTATTTATTTATATAGCGGCCATAGGTTCCATGGCGCTTTACATGAGGAAAAGGTAGAGAAGGACAAGTACAATAAACATAGACAATAAGGTCATACAGGTACAATAGTAGAGGACCCTGTACGCGTGGGCTCACATTCTACGAGGGGTGGGTGGGGATACAATAGGGTGGGGAAGGTGTCGGTCGTGGGGCGTGTAGCGGGGTCTCATGGCAGGTTGTAGGCCTGTCGGAAGAGGTGAGTCTTTATAAGTATCTTTAAGGTTCAGAGGGTAGGCGACTGACTGATGAGGTGGGGCAGGGAGTTCCATAGCATGGCGGATGACCGGGAGAAATCCTGTATGCGGTTGTGGGAAGAGGAGATGAGGGTGGACTGTAGGACAAGTTCTTGGGATGAACGCAGGTTGCGTGAGGGATGGTATCGGGAGATCATGTCGGAGATGTATGGTGGGGATAGGTTGTGTAAGGCTTTGAATGTCATGGTCAGTGTTTTAAAGTGAGCTCTCTGTGGGCCGGAGGGGCCAGTGAACGGCTTGGCAGAGGGGGTAGGCAGGGGAGTAGCGTGAGGACAGATGGATTAGCCGGGCAGCAGAGTTTAGTATAGATTGGAGAGTTGCAAGAGAGTTGGCAGGGAGACCTATGCGAAGGAGGTTGCAGTAGTCAAGGCGGGAGATGATGAGGGCATTTATGAGTGTTTCAGCAGTGTCAGGATTGAGGAACGACCGAATTGGTTAATATTTTTGAGTTGGAGTCACAGGGACTTGGTTAGGGACTACAGGTGGGGCTTGAAAGGAGAGGGAGGAGTCAAGGATTACCCCGAGACAGTTGGCGTGGTGGACAGGGGAGAGAGCATCATTAGCAAGTACTTTACGGCCCGCATGGCGCATGAAGTCACCTTGGTTACTAAGTGTCAAATCATGACTCCACATACAACTGTTGCTGACAAACAGTGCCTGTGTTTGGGGGGTTACTTTATGCCTCGCTATGGCAACAAGACTATGAACACACATGTGAGAGGCTGGGACGTCTACATGCTACACATCGCGTCTACGCGTTTTGTATGGAGCGTACAGTGGGACCCTTCAACAGGCTCCAGCAGGATGATAGTCCAAGCAACGCCCACGATGCAGGCATAGGATTGGTGCCTGGAAAAATTAGCCCAAGGGGCTGTTTCCCATTTTTGGTATAAATGTAGGCCTAAGGGCCATAAAAAGCTTGTTAGCCAGGGTGTTTCCCAAACCATGATAAGCTTGTTAGCCTGTGTGGCTCAAAAAATTAGCCCAAGGGGCTGTTTCCCATTTTTGGTATAAATGTAGGTCTAAGGGCCATACAAAGCTTGTTAGCCAGGGTGTCTCCCAAACCATGATAAGCTTGTTAGCCTGTGTGGCTCAAAAAATTAGCCCAAGGGGCTGTTTCCCATTTTTGGTATAAATGTAGGCCTAAGGGCCATAAAAAGCTTGTTAGCCAGGGTGTCTCCCAAACCATGATAAGCTTGTTAGCCTGTGTGGCTCAAAAAATTAGCCCAAGGGGCTGTTTCCCATTTTTGGTATAAATGTAGGCCTAAGGGCCATAAAAAGCTTGTTAGCCAGGGTGTCTCCCAAACCATGATAAGCTTGTTAGCCTGTGTGGCTCGAAAAATTAGCCCAAGGGGCTGTTTCCCATTTTTGGTATACATGTAGGTCTAAGGGCCATACAAAGCTTGTTAGCCAGGGTGTCTCCCAAACCATGATAAGCTTGTTAGCCTGTGTGGCTCAAAAAATTAGCCCAAAGGGCTTAATAAAGTATATTTTTAAATAAAGCAGGGCGCTTGGCCCATTGCATATTATTGCTTGGACTAGGAGCATAGAAGAAGCAAGGCCAACTATGCAGTCGTAGGCTTGGTGCCTCAAAAAATTAGCCCAAAGGGCTTAATAAAGTATATTTTTAAATAAAGCAGGGCGCTTGGCCCATTGCATATTATTGCTTGGACTAGGAGCATAGAAGAAGCAAGGCCAACTATGCAGTCGTAGGCTTGGTGCCTCAAAAAATTAGCCCAAAGGGCTTAATAAAGTATATTTTTAAATAAAGCAGGGCGCTTGGCCCATTGCATATTATTGCTTGGACTAGGAGCATAGATGCAGTCGTAGGCTTGGTGCCTCAAAAAATTAGCCCAAAGGGCTTAATAAAGTATATTTTTAAATAAAGCAGGGCGCTTGGCCCATTGCATATTATTGCTTGGACTAGGAGCATAGAAGAAGCAAGGCCAACTATGCAGTCGTAGGCTTGGTGCCTCAAAAAATTAGCCCAAAGGGCTTAATAACGTATTTTTTTACATAAAGCAGGGCGCTTGGCCCATAGCATATTATTGCTTGGACTGGGTGCCGAATGAAATCAACAGAGCTACGGGACTTGTCATTAATTCCTGTCCAAAATGGGCATATTGTTAACAGCGCAATATCCCAATCATATAAATTATGATTAGGTTAATCTAGGATTGTGTACTGTCGTCAGGAGGGCTTAGGAACTGTGATGATATCCAATCCTTGTTGAATTTAATTAGAGTGAGCCTGTCGGCATTTTCTGTGGTGAGGCGGGACCTTCTATCAGTGACTATACCCCCAGCGGCACTGAAAACACGCTCTGATGTCACACTAGCAGCTGGGCATGCCAGCACCTCCAAGGCATACAATGACAGCTCAGTCCAAGTGTGCAGCTTGGAAACCCAGTAATTAAAGGGTACAGAAGGGTCGGTTAGGAAGCTGGTACTGTCACTGAGATACTGCTGCACCATGTTGGACAATTGTTGTCTCCTACTCAAGGTCACCGTAGGCAAATTACGTTCTTGATTGGAAGGTCTGTTGAACATCGCCCAGTTGGCGGACATCTTACCCCCACCTCTTCTTGTCATTGATGGCGTTTGTGTCCCAACCAAAGGCTGCTGTTGGAAAGAGCTGGTTCTTCGATGTATAGCGGATTCAGACGGTGATATTGCCAGCAAAATATCAAGAAGAACCCTCTTTACATGATCCATCGTTAAGCCCCTGGATGAGTGCGACAGCAGCGACTGAAATTTGTCTTTGTACCGTGGGTCCAAAAACGTTGACAACCAGTACAGGTCGCTGTCATAGATGTGTATGACGCGTGGATCTTTGGAGACACATTGACACATTACTTCAGCCATGTGTGCTAAGCTGCAAAGACTCATCTCCTCGGTTACAACAGAATGAAGATCACTACGCGTCGTGGCCTCTAAATCGGTGTCCGCCTCCTCCTCTTCAGCCCACCCATGCTGTACCGACATAAACGTAGGGTTGGGAGTACCATCAGGGTTCACATCAGTACCAGACAAAAATAAATCTTCTTCATCATCACCCTCATCACCATCTTCCTGAACCAATGTAGCCTGCTGATATTGGCTAGGGTGGCTAGGATCAGCGATGTTCAATTCTGGCTCCATAGCCATCCGCTGTGCTCTCAAAGCATCTGTTTTGAGATTCAATAGGGATTCTTGGAGCAGGCAGAGCATGGGGATGGTGAGACTTATAATCGACTGATCCCCACTGACAAGTTTGGTACAGTATTCGAAGTTATCCAGCAACTCGCAAAGGTCAGCGATCCAGACCCACTCGAAAGTAGTGATGTGTGTGGTATGACTTCCAGGTTGACGGGCATGTTGCAGCTGAAATTCCGCTATT
Source organism: Allobates femoralis (assembly GCA_033576535.1). NCBI lineage: Eukaryota > Metazoa > Chordata > Amphibia > Anura > Aromobatidae > Allobates > Allobates femoralis. Next base: position 398,055,493 of record JARQOC010000004.1, on the reverse strand, counting down.
GCCTTCTGCTGCTCATTAAACCTTGCCAGCATATGGAAGGTGGAGTTCCATCGCGTAGGCATGTCGCAAATTAGCCTGTGTTTCGGCAAGTTAAATTGGATTTGAAGGGCAGAAAGACTTGCAGCTGCTGTGGACGAATGTCTAAAGTGGGCGCAAATTCGCCTCACCTTATCCAGTAGCTCAGATAACTCTGGGTATATTTTGAGGAATTTCTGAACTACCAGGTTCAGGACATGAGCCATGCAAGGCACATGTACAAGTTTACCGTGCTTTATTGCCGCCACAAGGTTTGCACCATTATCGCTCACAACTAGACCTGGTTGTAGTTCCAGTGGGGCAAGCCACTCATCGGTCTGTTGCTTGAGACCTTTCCACAACTCTGTTGCAGTGTGACGTGTGTCACCTAGGCAGATAAGCTTCAGAAGAGCCTGTTGTCGCCTTGCAGAAGCAGTACTGCAAAGCTCCCAACTCGGACGTGATGGTGCTTGAGGCTCAGCAGTGGACAAGGAAGTGGCAGAAGCAGATTGGGCACTGGACATATATGAGGAGGCAGACACCCGGAATGATGTTGGGCCCGCTATTCGTGGAGTTGGAAGTATGTCAGATGGTACAGTTTTAGAAGTTGGGACACTCTCCACCAGGTTGATCCAGTGAGCCGTTAGTGAAATGTATCTGCCCTGTCCACAACTACTTGTCCACGTGTCCGTTGTTAGGTGGACTTTGGCGGTGACAGCATTTGTTAAAGCACGTTTTAAGTTGTTAACCACGTGCTGGTGTAAGGCGGGAACGGCACTACGTGAGAAAAAGTACCGGCTGGGTACAGAGTATCGTGGTGCTGCCTCAGCCATCAACTCCCGAAAAGACTCTGTACCCACAAGCCTAAACGGCAGCATTTCCACAGCTAACAACTTGGCTATTTTCGCTGCCACTTTTTGGGAATATGGGTGTGTCGGTTGGAACTTCCGCTGTCTTTCATACAGCTGTGGCACAGACAACTGCACGTTTGGACCAGACTGACAAGAGGATTGACTACTGTCATGTCTGTCTTGTAAAGCACCTTGGGAGGAGTACGCTTGAGCAGGAGCTGAAGCCTGAACACTTGCTGGTGAAGGATGTATCTGAGGTGGCCTGGAAGTGTTTGGATCTGAAGGCACTGATTTTGAACCCTGATAGGGTGCCCACTGAATTGGGTGCTTAAGAGACATATGCTTGCGCATACTGCTGGTGCTCTGGTTTCCTTTTACCGTGCCTCTGCTAAGCCTTGCCTGGCACATCTTACAGATAACCATATTTGGTAATGTTGGGCTATCCTTAAAAAATTGCCACACACTGGCTGTTCGTCCTTTATTTTTAATTGGAGGAAGAGGAGGATGACTCTGTTCAACACCAACTGTGGACACATTTTGGGCAACTGTGTTTGCAGTTTGTGCAACAGTTGGCACAGTTTGTGCCACAGTTGACGCTATTTGGGCAACTGTTCTCACAGTTTGTGTTCTGGAGACAGTACGCCTTTGTGATTTTGCCAGTGGTACATAGCCACTTTCATCCTCCTGGCTGCTCTCTTGGCTATGCAATTCAGCAATCCAGGTAGGATCTGTGGTGTCATCATCCACCCCTTCCAGTTCAAAGGATTCTGGATAAACTGACTGAGCAGGCTGGCCAGATGAGATGTGTGTCTCATCATCCTCATCATCATCCACCTCCTGAGATACTGTTTGCATTTCGTGAAAGTGTCTTTCCTCAGGACGCGCTACTTCCAAACTTTGGCCATGAGTAGACATTTCGTCTACTTCAAGTATGTCGTCAGGCAGTGACAAAGAAACCCCTTGATAAGAACCGAATAAGTCATCCGAGTGACCAAGGTCCATATCCAAATTTTCCTCTGGCTGCCGATGGGTTGAGGCAATATGACGACTTTGAGGATTGGATGGCGCTGCATTGTCTGTAGCGACACTGGAATGTCTTGCCACGGATGATTGCGTACTGCAAGAACCAGTGGTCGAGGGCGTCTGAGCCATCCAAGATGTTATCTTGTCATGCTCATCCGGCCTCAACACACGTTTTCTTTGAGTACTGGGATTTCTAGGTAGAAAAAAGGACGTTCTATCAATCCTAGGCTGTGTACTTGTACCAGTGCCTTCTTGGGCAAGACTGCTGCGGCCACGAGCTCGTCCCTGTCCCTTTGCAACATCCTTTTTGGTAATTGTTTTTTTTTGAGACATTGTAGACGAATGCACAGTCACCGAGTTGGAGTTAGGTGTTGCTGTATGCGTCACTTGCTGGCGGGGTAAGTGTGCGCGCTCACACTTGGCAGTGAAGCCGCACACTACACTCCCTAAAAAAATTAGTTTCAAGTGCGCACAGCCACCGAGATGTGGTTAGGTGTTGCTGAATGCGTCACTTGCTGGCGGGGTAAGTGTGCGCGCTCACACTTGGCAGTGAAGCCGCACACTACACTCCCTAAAAAAATTAGTTTCAAGTGCGCACAGCCACCGAGATGTGGTTAGGTGTTGCTGAATGCGTCACTTGCTGGCGGGGTAAGTGTGCGCTCACACTTGGCAGTGAAGCCGCACACTACACTCCCTAAAAAAATTAGTTTCAAGTGCGCACAGCCACCGAGATGTGGTTAGGTGTTGCTGAATGCGTCACTTGCTGGCGGGGTAAGTGTGCGCGCTCACACTTGGCAGTGAAGCCGCACACTACACTCCCTAAAAAAATTAGTTTCAAGTGCGCACAGCCACCGAGATGTGGTTATGTTAGCTGAATGCGTCACTTGCTGGCGGGGTAAGTGTGCGCGCTCACACTTGGCAGTGAAGCCGCACACTACACTCCCTAAAAAAATAAGTTTCAAGTGCGCACAGCCACCGAGATGTGGTTAGGTGTTGCTGAATGCGTCACTTGCTGGCGGGGTAAGTGTGCGCGCTCACACTTGGCAGTGAAGCCGCACACTACACTCCCTAAAAAAATTAGTTTGAAGTGCGCACAGCCACCGAGATGTGGTTAGGTTAGCTGAATGCGTCACTTGCTGGCGGGGTAAGTGTGCGCTCTCACACTTGGCAGTGAAGCCGCACACTACACTCCCTAAAAAAATTGGTTTGAAGTGCGCACAGCCACCGAGATGTGGTTAGGTTAGCTGAATGCGTCACTTGCTGGCGGGGTAAGTGTGCGCTCTCACACTTGGCAGTGAAGCCGCACACTACACTCCCTAAAAAAATTGGTTTGAAGTGCGCACAGCCACCGAGATGTGGTTAGGTTAGCTGAATGCGTCACTTGCTGCGGGGTAAGTGTGCGCGCTCACACTTGGCAGTGAAGCCGCACACTACACTCCCTAAAAAAATTAGTTTGAAGTGCGCACAGCCACCGAGATGTGGTTAGGTTAGCTGAATGCGTCACTTGCTGGCGGGGTAAGTGTGCGCTCTCACACTTGGCAGTGAAGCCGCACACTACACTCCCTAAAAAAATTGGTTTGAAGTGCGCACAGCCACCGAGATGTGGTTAGGTTAGCTGAATGCGTCACTTGCTGGCGGGGTAAGTGTGCGCTCTCACACTTGGCAGTGAAGCCGCACACTACACTCCCTAAAAAAATTGGTTTGAAGTGCGCACAGCCACCGAGATGTGGTTAGGTTAGCTGAATGCGTCACTTGCTGGCGGGGTAAGTGTGCGCTCTCACACTTGGCAGTGAAGCCGCACACTACACTCCCTAAAAAAATTGGTTTGAAGTGCGCACAGCCACCGAGATGTGGTTAGGTTAGCTGAATGCGTCACTTGCTGGCGGGGTAAGTGTGCGCTCTCACACTTGGCAGTGAAGCCGCACACTACACTCCCTAAAAAAATTGGTTTGAAGTGCGCACAGCCACCGAGATGTGGTTAGGTTAGCTGAATGCGTCACTTGCTGGCGGGGTAAGTGTGCGCTCTCACACTTGGCAGTGAAGCCGCACACTACACTCCCTAAAAAAATTGGTTTGAAGTGCGCACAGCCACCGAGATGTGGTTAGGTTAGCTGAATGCGTCACTTGCTGGCGGGGTAAGTGTGCGCTCTCACACTTGGCAGTGAAGCCGCACACTACACTCCCTAAAAAAATTGGTTTGAAGTGCGCACAGCCACCGAGATGTGGTTAGGTTAGCTGAATGCGTCACTTGCTGGCGGGGTAAGTGTGCGCTCTCACACTTGGCAGTGAAGCCGCACACTACACTCCCTAAAAAAATTGGTTAGAAGTGCGCACAGCCACCGAGATGTGGTTTAGGTTAGCTGAATGCGTCACTTGCTGGCGGGGTAAGTGTGCGCTCTCACACTTGGCAGTGAAGCCGCACACTACACTCCCTAAGGTGGAGTACGTGCTAGCAGCAACACACTGGTCTGCCACAGAAAAAATAAACGCTCTATGGCTTATTAGGAACAAAAATCGATCTGGTGCAAAAACAAAAAGGAAACAGCACCTCAGCTAAGCCTCTGACTGCAGCTGTTAGCAAAGCTGAGTGAGTAAGCTAAGCTATGAGGTCCGTCCTGTGTGCACTCTAAGGCTTCTCCTTCCTTCCCTCCCTGCCTGCCTACACAGCACTACTCCGTCCTCCTCCTAGCTCTCAGAAGAGCTTTTTGGGTTAATAAAAGGAATCTTCCCTACACTGACAATCCCTGATCTGCTCCAGCATATATCTCTCTCTCCCTATACTAGGTCAGATCGTCTCAGGAATGTGCCCAAAATGGCGGGGACAAGCCTTATATACTGCCTTGCCTGTCATAGATGACATAGGCATGACGCTGGACAGCAGCCAATCATAGTCCTGACACAACCAACTTTGCTATGCCATTACTGACTATGATTGGCTATCTTCACAAGTTTTCTGACCTAACACGCACGCTGTGCTGACTCGGAACATAACAGATTCTGTATTCCAGAGTCCGAATCCCGAATACAGTATACAGGACTCGGAATCGTAGACTCGTAGGACTCGGAATCGTAGACTCGCTCAGACTCGCTGCTGACAGCGGGTATCTGTGACGAGTCAAGCTTATTGCCATTGAATTCCATTGGACTCGGCACTGTGCGAGTCCAAGCTGGGAGATTCGCCGAGTAACGAGTCCTGCGAGTACCTTCAGAATCGCCGAGTCCCGAGTCCTAGCGAGTAGACTCGCCCATCCCTAGTCCTGATCGGCTGGATCCAGACAAAAGCACTGATGTGAAAGGCCCCTAAGAAAGTTTTTCGTAAATAGGTTTAACAAACTGTAATGTGAGTGAACATAAGAGAATTCAAAAATCAATATTTGGTGTGACTACCCTTTGTCTTCAGAACAGCATCAATTGTTTTACACTTGCACAAAAGTGATTTTGTAGGATTATAGTCAGGTGTATAAGTAACCAATGATATAAAAAAGATTATAATGATCATTTACATATACATATGTACAGTACAGACCAAAAGTTTGGACACACCTTCTCATTCAAAGAGTTTTCTGTATTTTCATGACTATGAAAATCTTAGATTCACACTGAAGGCATCAAAACTCTGAATTAACACATGTGGAATTTTATACTTAAAAATCGGATGCCAATAAGGCCAAATCCGATGTGATCCGTGCCCATAGGATAATATGGGGCCAAAATCTGATCCGTGGCTGTCAGTTTTACAACGGACAGCCACGGATCACAGAAAAACGCTGTGTGAAAGCACCCTAATAACTTTGTTTCAACTTACAGTACAGACCAAAAGTATGGACACACCTTCTCATTCAAAGAGTTTTCTGTATTTTCAGGACTATGAAAATTGTAGATTCACACTCAAGACATCAAAACTATGAATTAACACATGTGGAATTTTATACTTAACAAAAAAGTGTGAAACAACTGAAAATATGTCTTATATTCATAGGTTCTTCAAAGTAGCCACCTTTTGCTTTGGTTACTGCTTTGCACACTCTTTTCATTCTCTTGATGAGCTTCAAGAGGTAGTCACCGGAAATGGTTTTCACTTCACAGATATGCCCTGTCAGGGTTAATAAGTGGGATTACTTGCCTTATAAATGGGGTTGGGACCATCAGTTGTGTTGTGCAGAAGTCTGGTGGAGACACAGCTGATAGTCCTACTGAATAGACTGTTAGAATTTGTATTATGGCAAGAAAAAAGCAGCTGAGTAAAGAAAAACGAGTGGCCATCATTACTTTAAGAAATGAAGGTCAGTCAGTCCGAAGAATTGGGAAAACTTTGCTGCGGAGGATAAGTTTATCCGAGTCAGCAGCCTCAGAAATCGCAGGTTAACAGCAGCTCAGATTAGAGACCAGGTCAATGCCACACAGAGTTCAAGCAGCAGATACATCTCTACATCAACTGTTAAGAGGAGACTTTGTGCAGCAGGCCTTCATGGAAAAATAGCTGCTAGGAAACCATTGCTAAGGACAGGCAACAAGCAGAAGAGACTTGTTTGGGCTAAAGAACACAAGGAATGGACATTACACCAGTGGAAATCTGTGCTTTGGTCTGATGAGTCCAAATTTGAGATCTTTGGTTCCAACCACCAACGTATCCAACGTATCTTTGTGCGACGCAGAAAAGGTGAACGGATGGACTCTACATGCCTGGTTCCCACCGTGAAGCATGGAGGAGGAGGTGTGATGGTGATGGGGTGCTACGCCAGATGACCTGGCCTCCACAGTCACCTGACCTGAACCCAATCGAGATGGTTTGGGGTGAGCTGGAACGCAGAGTGAAGGCAAAAGGGCCAACAAGTGCTAAGCATCTCTGGGAAATCCTTCAAGACTGTTGGAAGACCATTTCCGGTTACTACCTCTTGAAGCTGATCAAGAAAATGCCAAGAGTGTGCAAAGCAGTAATCAAAGCAAAAGGTGGCTACTCTGAAGAACCTAGAATATAAGACATATTTTCAGTTGTTTCACACATTTTTGTTAAGTATATAATTCCACATGTGTTAATTCATAGTTTTGATGTCTTGAGTGTGAATCTACAATTTTCATAGTCCTGAAAATACAGAAAACTCTTTGAATGAGAAGGTGTGTCCATACTTTTGGTCTGTACTGTAAGTTGAAACAAAGTTATTAGGGTGCTTTCACACAGCGTTTTTCTGTGATCCGTGGCTGTCCGTTGTAAAACTGACAGCCACGGATCAGATTTTGGCCCCATATTATCCTATGGGCACGGATCACATCGGATTTGGCCTTATTGGCATCCGATTTTTGTCGGATCCTGACCGATTTTTTGCTGTGCCCAAAATCGCAGCCTGCTGCGATTTTTGGCACAACGGGTCAGATCGGACCGAATTGGATCCGACCTGATCCGCGCCAAATAACATGGGGCCTATGGAGCGCGGGTCCGAGGAAACAGCTGATGTCTCCTCGGACCCGATCTTAGTGCACTGAGCATGCTCAGTACACTAAAATCGCTGTGTGCCATCTAATATCACTTCTGCAATGTATATTCATACATTGCAGAAGTGATATCCAGTTAAATGAAAGGGTTAAAAATAAAAAAATCATTATCCTCACCTCTCCCACGATCCAGCGATGCCTCCAGCGCTCTGTGCTTCTAGGACCTGGCCTGACGTCACAGTTGAGTCACATGACCGGTTACCGCGGTAACCGGTCATGTGACTGTGACATCACATCAGGTCCTGTTGATCAGAAGAAGAAGCTGGAAGCACCGCGGGTGTCGTGGAGAGGTGAGAATGAAGATTTTTTTTTTTTTAAGCTCTGCAAAGAGGGGGACAACAGGAGGACAAAGAGGGGACAAAGAGGGGAGACAGAGGGGACCAACAGGAGGACAAAGAGGGGAGACAGAGGGGACCAACAGGAGGACAAAGAGGGGAGACAGAGAGGGGGCCAACAGGAGGACAAAGAGGGGACAAAGATGGGAGACAGAGGGGGCCAACAGGAGGACAAAGAGGGGACAAAGAGGGGAGACAGTGGGGGCCAACAGGAGGACAAAGAGGGGAGACAGAGGGGACCAACAGGAGGACAAAGAGGGGGCCAACAGGAGGACAAAGAGGGGAGACAGAGGGGGCCAACATGAAGACAAAGAGGGGAGACAGAGGGGGCCAACAGGAGGACAAAGAGGGGACAAAGAGGGGAGACAGAGGGGGGCCAACAGGAGGACAAAGAGGGGGCCAACAGGAGGACAAAGAGGGGGAGAAAGAGGGGGACAAAGAGGGGACACAGAGGAGAAAGTTGACAGGAGGGAGAGAGGAGGGGGACGAGATGACAGGAGGAGCAGGGAGAGGATCCAAACTAATGCTGCAAAACATCGGGATCGGATGCCTATTTGGCATCCGATTGCAGTCATCAGTTTGGATCCGTTGCTGTCCGAGGGGTGCAGCAAAAAGTCTGATCCCCTCGGACAGCACAAAAACGCTGTGTGAAAGCAGCCTTATCTGAAACAGAAATAGCTTTGTGAGAGGTTTAAGATGGACAAACTCTGATACAAAGGTAAGATTGTGGACGACCATTTCATGTCATTGCATTACCAATGCAAGACTGAACACAGCAACAATATACAAGATTTCATAGCAAACTATTCAAGCTCTTTTGAAGAACCACCAAGAAATTTCCAACATTGAGGGCTGTAAACATAGTGATTGCCCAAGGAGACTTAATGCAGATGACACTCACTTCATGCTTACCTCCCTTGGAAATGTGAAGATGTCTAGAAATGTCATAAACTGATAACTGGACGCAACCAATGGGACCCAGCTAGACCCACCTATTGTTTGGAGAAGTCTGGACAGAAGTGGTCTTCATGGAAGAAGTTTGGCCAAAATACTTTCAACATTGAAACCAGAGCAAGCAATTCAGCAATACGTGAAAACAGTAACTGGGTTGTCTAAAAATAGCAGCAAGTGCTCTGGACTGGTGGGTCCAAATGTGAAATATTTCGCTGTAACAGTTTGTTCTGAAGGTCAAGAGAGTGGTATTATAATGTGTGTCTGCATGGAACTGAGAACCATTATAAATTTGAGACTGCATTTCACCAAATGGAGTTAAGGATTTTGTGAGGATTAAAGGGAATCTCCGCAGGGTTTTGCAATATAATCTGAATACCGCATGCTGCAAGGGTTAAAACATACAATGCCTATCTTGTCAAGGTCTAATCTATTGTTTTACTTAAATATTTGTTTAAGCAGTAGAAACTCATCATTGCTGGACTGCATTGTCTCGTGAATGGCAGTCTTAAGCCCCCGTCACACACAACGAGATCGTTAGCGAGATCGTTGTAACAGCACGCGCTACCTAGATACCCGCTGTTTATCATAGATACCAGCGATGTGGACTGCCTGACATGCTGCATTCAGTGGTGTGTTTAGATTGCCATGCATTGGGGAGTGACAGGTCCTCTTTAAATGTCAATCTGCAGATGTGATAAGAGTAATTGATTCTTTAAGATAAATAACATGTGTAACTGATACCAGTTGTAAAATGAAAAAAAAAAACTCAACACATTTGGCCACTTACAAATATCCATTGCATTTAGCAGGACACTGCTAGCCACCCTCAGAGGCAACTCATATCTCCCAACACCGGTGTTCAATCTCCTACAACCCTGGCATGGGGGCGATTGTAGCATCTGCAACCAGCCATGCCACAAGGAGGAGACTGATGGTATCACCGGACACAAAATCACCACAGGGCACTTGTGAAGTATAGTGTCAGAACACAGCCTATTAATGACACCCAGCTGTTAAACAAGGCGGGCTGTTCTGCACCAAAAATATGCAACACAAGTGACTGACGCCCCCTTAATTATGTAACCCTTCGGTGAATTTTTTAAATTAAATGATACCAGTTATAGTACATTCTTTCCTGTACAAATGAGGCATAATTTTAATTGTGAATTTTTTTTTCCCCATTTAGCTTTCAGATCAAGAAATTATGGGTTACTACCAAAAGTATGAACTGAGACGAAATGAGTTGGAAGCCTTTAACAGGGTACGTGTAATATGTTAAAGTCAACCTTTCAACAGCTTCCCTATTCTCTTAGAGGAAAACCACCATTTACCTTTTTATTTAATAATGTAGAGCAAGTGATTTTAATAAACTTTCTAATATAGTTCATTAGAAAATTCTGATTGAAAGCCATTCATAAACCTTCCACAAGTTGTCCTCACTACACTGTGCGTGTTTCTTATCACTCAGATCCGTCTTCAGTGAATGTGGGGCAGCTGCTAAGGAAACAATGTATCAGATTAGCTCAGGCTACAGCACAGTTGCTAAACTATGTCAGAAGGTCAGGAAGACTGCAAACTCCTCATCTGCTCCATACAGTTTAAGCACAATCTCTGTTAACCTCTTCTCTGCTGGCTCTCCACACAGCTCAGGATCTGTCCCTTCTCTGCGGTCACATTGCACTACTCCCTATCAGATGCTGGCCACACCCTCAAAGCCATAAAATGTATTTTTAAAAGAGCATAGAAAAATGTGAGAAAATAAGTCATAAGGCAAAAAAAAGTATAATCTTAGCTGCTATGTGACCCATCATTAACAACCAGTGCAGTATTGTTTTGTTTTTTTTCTTCAATATAATGACATTTACACTTTAAGTATGAGCTTATGTGCAATACCTAGCAGTGGGCTCCTTACACTGAATGACACTTTGCTTTTTAACTCTATTTAGTGTATACATTTGCTGGCTACCAGAATAAAATAAAATCTGATCTGTGGTGGTGCCGGTAGTTGGATCCACACTGATCTGATAGGATAGTCTTTTAATACTTTACATGCCCAGACAACTCCTATAACCCCTCCAAGCTTCATACGTTAATTATTTTTCAAATCAAATATAGCCTTTCCTTTGGTTTATGGCACCTATGGTGCAAACACATACGTGCACATGCGCACAGACATTTTCCACACAGGATGAAAGTTGACGTTGTAATATCACGCTGTATACTTTTTTACATTAGCATATATTTTATTGTAGGAAATAGTGACCCCCACCACCAATCTGGTACACCTGGAGTCTGTCCCTGAAGCCATTGATTTCCATATGTTTGCTATACAAAGTAAACTGTCAAAAGTATTAGATTATTGCACTATGATTTAGGTTACTTTAAAAATAAAGACACTGGAGGATATTTTATCCAGCTTTTACCTGCAAAGCACAATCTCCTTGCAAGTGTGCAATCTCTAACCTGCCAGAGAGGATTTTTCATCTGTATCCCAGAATGGGGCCATCACCAGGAAACCTTTGAACAACAAAGAAGCGTATTGAATTGTTTCCATCAATTGTTAACAGAAAGCCTAAAATATAACAATCTGTAGAGAACAGACTGCTAAATTATGTTTTCCAGTACACTTTCCTCAGATATTTTCTCTCATAATTGGAACTGTATTTTTTTTTCCTTTGAGAAAAGGTGTTGTGCCCACCTTTTGAGGACATTTTTTTCCATTAAAGGGGTTGACTGTTCTAAACCAAGAAGTCTGCAGTCACTTTATGCGAATACTCACAACATGTGCATTGCATTTTGTGAGGATTCTCCAGTGTTAGTGCCAGGAATGGTGATCATGTGACCACAAGTATACAATACGCATACTCCCGGACAGAATGCAAGTTGACTGTTTACTGCTTCGGGCAATACACTTGTATTGAACGGGCTAGAAGCAGTCGAGCCAGGTTCTGGCTGGGAGTATACATATTGTATACTTGTGGTCACATGATCACTATTCCTGGCACTAACACTGGAGAATCCTCACAGCATACAGTATTCATGTTTTGAGGATTCCCAAACCTACAGCCATAGTGACTGCAGTCTTAAAAATTTAGACCGGACAACCCATTTAAATCCAAAAGGAGAAGAAAGGGCACCAAGGCTGGTTGAAAAACCTTTTAGTGGAGCTTAGCGTCAAAGTTCTGAGCAATATTCAGCGCCACGCCGGGTGCTCAATCCAAAGGGCAAGACATAAGATCCACATAAATAAAGAGATGGCACTCACCGGTGAAGTTTGCTGTGGTGTTTATTTACAGGTTCGACTGAACATGGTGCAGGGAGGGGGTGTCTGAGGTGACAATGGCACCGTTTCGCGCTTCCACGGGTCAAAGGCCTTTGACCCATGGAAGCGCAAGAAGCACGAAATGGTGCCGTCGTCACCTCAGACACCCCCTCCCTGCACCATGTTCAGTCGAACCTGTAAATAAGCACCACAGCAAACTTCACTAGTGAGTGCCATCTCTTTATTTATGTCAACCCATTTAAATGCATGTATATGTGGCTAAAAATCAATTTTGTTTTCATGAAAAAATTCCACAGTTTTCTATAGCTTCTCTATTGCACGGCCTATTGTTGACTGTAGAATAGGGGATACTGAGAACTCATCGGTGAGCCCACTCTCATGGGGAGTTTTTTGTACCTCTTTTATGTCTTTGAATGGCTTCCAGACCAAATTAAATTCAAATGTGTAGAGGAAGGGTGGGGAACCTTTTTCTGCTAGGGCCATTTTGAAATTTCTACCATCCTTCGGGGGCCGCACAAAATTATCAACTTGAAAATTACCCTGCTATTTGGATACAGAATCAACTCACCCCTACTATGGTGGCTGGAGCTGCTTCTCTTTGGCTTGGCTGTAATGTTAGGGGATATTGATCATGTTGTTTCTCTGCGTTTACAGGTCTGCTAGAGCCCTAGACATCACAGGAGAGGCTGGGGGCATATATGTCACTGGGGAGGCTGAGGTTGGGGCATACAGATCACAGGAAAGATGAATTTAAAAGGCTGACAGTCGGCAAAACACATCTGCTAGCCTGAGCACTGATGTCCACAGAAATCTGCCCGAGGGCTGCAGAAAAGGTCATGTAGGGCCGCATGTGGCCCTGGGGCCTGAGGTTCCCCACCCCTGGTGTAGAGGAACAAAAACGTGTGCAAAATGTGTAGAAAATCAAAGATCTTGTGCAATGTTTTTAAATCAAACTGATTTGTAAGAATGATATTAGTCCCAGATAAATGCAGTTGGTTAAAAAAAAAAGTGCCCAGAAGGGAGTTCTTTTGTCAGTGAACAATTTGTCATAGCAGTAGGCACACAAGTGTTGTATGTGATGCATAACGCTTTTGCGTATCTGAAAAAAAAAAAATGTTTTTGATTCCCAGCAAAACCTATGTGATTCTGGAAAAGTCATGCACATACATTGAAGCAGATTATTTGTTTTTGTTTTTCCTGACAGAAATGGAATCCTGTTTGTTTTTTGCAGCATTTTTGAAAGACCGAGCATGTCAATTCTTTCAGTGTGTTTTTGTATAGATTTTTGGTGACATGATGAGATAGAATGCAAGAGAGACCGATTACCAAAAATGTAGCTTTATTAGAAAACATGGTTAATGTATTTTGCAGATTATAATACATGCCGGATTATAAAAGACACCCTAAATTTAGAGGAATAAATTATTGGGGAAAAATTAATTTAAAATAGGCGTCCATCCTACAATCCCGTGCATCTCATAAGCAATGTAGCTCACCTGGGGGTGAGGTAGTAATAGAGCAGGGTCACGGTGGTGGGGGTCGACGGCACAGTGGGGCAATGCTGCGGGGGAAGTGGAGTTTGGTAGGAGGGGGTGTCCTGGCAGGTTATCACTGAGTTAATCTCCCAGCTAATCATGGAGTGATGGCCAAAAGCAAAGTGGCTGCAGTGCAGATGCAGATCTTGGGACAGCTGAGACCTTCATCTGCACGTGCGCTGCTTCTGATGCAATGAGTGAAAGGAAAATGGCTGCAGAGAAGACTCATGCGCAGATCGAGATTTTGGCTATCCGAGATCTTCATCTGCACCTGCATTGCAGCCATTTTGCATTTGGCCATCGCACCATGAACTGCCAGGAGATGAATTCAATGACCTGCAGAGAAATTCCGTCCTCCCAGCTTCGGGCCCCCTGCAGCATTGACGCCGACACCCATCACCATGACCTTGCCTCCTGTGAACCTGCTCCATCACCACTGCTCCCTCCGTTAAGCTGCTGTTCGAATTGTAGGATGCATCCCGATTTTACCCCTCAATTTTGGGGGGAAAAAAAACTGTCTTATAATCATAAAAAAAACAATATACGAGTGTGTGTGTTTACTTATTTTAGATAGATACTGAAAATTGGTTTCTAAAAATCTCTCTCTTTTTGTTCCTATTTTTCATCAGAAGCATGCTGCCATCTTTAAGTGGCACAGCTTCTCACTGATGCCTCTGCACCACTCATACTTCTAAGGCTATGTGCCAACGCTGAGTTTGTACTCCAGATATGAACGTCAAAAATCTGCATCTACTGGCAGAAATACGCACGTAAACATCATTGTGCCAATTGTGCGCTTTTGCCATGTTACTTCATGCGGATTTAGCAGTTGTTTTTTTTAGCAAGAGTTCACTGTTGTGACTGTGAATAAAGCTAGGTTAGGCTGGGAAAAAAAAGGGTCTCAGGATGTCATAATGTGACGTAGAGTTTCGCTTTACGTTTGGTGACCAGCCCAGGTACAGTAAGCAGGTATGGGCTGCCGCCCATCCCCAGCTGCCTAGTTGTACCAGGCTGGTAATCCAAATACAGCGGAGGCCTTTTTTTTTTTTTTTTTTTCATGTTCTTTTTAATTTTTTGCAATAATAATTAAAAAAAAACAACATCATGAAGCTTTGCAGTATTTTTGGTTGCCAGACAGGTACAAGTAGGCATTTGGGGGCTGTAATCCTCAGTGTGGGGGGCCCAATCGTTCTGGACCCTCCACGCTGTGAATTGTATAAAGAAGCTACCCCAGAAGATGGCACATTAATAGCCATATTTCATATCATATTTCAAGAGATAGTAAGAAAAAAAAGGGCTCCCCTGTCTTTTGATTACTAGCCAGGTAAAAATAGGAAGCTGGTGGGTGGGGCCAGCCCATACCTGCCTGCTTTACTTGTGCTGGTGACCAAAAATACAGCAGAGCCTCATGTCTTCAGCACAACATATACTAAGTAAATATACAGCAAATATTCACTGGGTGAACACTGTTGAGTATCTCCTGCTAATTTAGGAGCTAGCATGGGTGAAAATTGTGGCAAAATCCGCAGCAATAATTGACATGCTGCAGATTTTCCCTCACTAAAAATCGCGGCATGTCCCCTGCGGGAAAACCCGCAGCATGGGCCCAGGTCTTCTTACATACACTTTCATTACACTTCACGGTGCTGCATATTTGGAACAGATCTGCAGCATAGCTGCAATGAAATTGCGGCAATATTTAGGCAGCATGGGCACGAAACCTAAGAGTGCATTCACATCTGCGTTTAGTTGTGTTCAAAATAATAGCAGTGTGGTCAAAAGCATGAGTTGATCCTAAAATCTTTACATTAGTTTTTATTTCTATGCATTGGGAACATTGCGCACTGTTTTCTAAATAAAAACATGAAAGGAAATGTATATAAGTTTTAACTACTTTACTGAAGATAACAAAAAATGAACTTTTCAAAAAAAATAGCAGTGTCTACATTTGTCATTACAAACTCAAAATGTATACTCCTTTTTTTTTTTTTTTTTTTTTAGAATTTAGCATTCATGTGAATCACTAACCTAATATTCAGCTTTATAACCACAGTTTTTTAGAACTGCTTCACATCTATGTTGCATAGAGTCAACCAACCAACGTCTGGGACCTGTCAACTGTTATTCCAGCCCAGGATGCTTTATTCCCCCAATTTATTTGCATTGGTTGACTTTGCTCAACATAAGGATACATAAAGAAAGAAAAGAAACAAGGGCGCACTGTGAAGGACTGTTTAACCATATTGGGTAACTGGGTCGGGGGGCCACTAACCTGGTGGGGTTGTCCACCCCTGTACAACCAAGGTGTCTGGACTTTTAATGTGCTGTGCCGGGCTGGAGACAGTGTTCACCGCTTGTCACCGCGAGCCACAGCTCCCGACTTGTTTTCGGGTCCGGTAAAGTGGTACGGCTAGCCAGAAACATGTCACCACAGGTCCTCTCGTTGCCGGCCGATGCCAGGTCCTTGAGACCGGATGATATGATCCCAGAGCTGCTCCTGCCACTACTCCCCTCCGCGAGGGAAGGGGAATATATATAGGAATATTGTAGCAGTCTAAAAGAAGCGCTGTCCAGTATGGGTGACCTTCTTCCCGGATGCTGCGGTGCTGATCGCTCTCCCGGGGTTCCAAACCGGAAGAAGCGGCAAATCGCCGCGAAGCGGTGCCCGTCGTCGTTGCACTTCCCACTCCCTCCCCCCTGGTCAGCATTTATGACTGTATTTTTCCATACCTGGATATAATAAAGAGAAGATCCATGCCACGGTGAGTGCCGCATATTTTTTCTTTCAACTATTTTCTATAGAAAAATAATGGTGCTGAGTAGCTTCATAGGCAACACATTAGATAAGCAGATGTCAGTGTTTGATCTTTTTTACTACTACTGATTTTTTTTTTCTTTTCTTTTTACTTTTTTGCTCTACTTTTTCTGTGCTTTTTTCTCTACTTTTTATAGTAAATTTAGTAATAGACAGTACACACGCCACATACAATAAAAAAAATGTATAAGCACCACTTACACACACATCCCCACTAGTTAGAGTAATAAAATAAAAAGGGCCCATTTGTCAAGCATTATTCAACAGTGGGGGCATACGCTTTACTTAACTTCGGGGAGAAGGTTTTAATCCCTTCTACCTCTACCAGGGGTAATTTGTGATAAGTCCTCTCTAAAGCCTCATAAACATGCCTGCTCAACTGTGGTTTCAATTGTGAGAAGGAAGAAATCCGCTGTAAGGACATGCCATGCTCATGTCTGAAACCCAAAATTGCTAGTGAATTGCTACCCTTTATTTCAGATTTAGATGAATTGCATGGTAAAAATATATTATTGTCAGGGGTGGTATAGCAGATAGTGAGTCAGGAAGCAAGGTGATAAGATGGGCAAGGCATTCAAGGGAGCTATCTGACCCTTAGACTGGGGTTCCTTAACTCACCTTGTTCCCAAAGGTACCTCTGATGGTGAGGAGTTTTGGATCGCCACCATAGCCCTTTGCTGCTGATTAACTAGCTCTAGGCTAAGAGCCCTTACCTCCACCCACGGACCAGGAAAAGACAACCACTCAAATAAGAGGGAACAGCAACAGCTCCAGCAACCACAACTGCACAGCACAGATCCTAGAAGAGAAATTAAGTCTTTCTATGAGAGCCATTGGAGGGAAAAAGAGCTAATTATAGGCTGAGGGAGTAGAGGTTAGAATACTAAGGCACACCCCTACACCTCAACACTATGACACACTCCTCCACCTGCAAAGCTGTAGCACACAATAGCAGCAATCATGGACTGCAAAGCAGTCAGCACATGACTATTATTGACAAGTTGATGTTTGCTCCCAATTGCTTATATACATGCATAGACTATGTGACATAACCAAAAAGTTTGGTTACCTGTTTTATTTAGAGAGCTTTGTTAGCATGTCTAATCCGTAATACAGGGATATTTAACCATGCTACAATGTTGCTGATGAGAACAATAAGCCAAACAAAATGTAAATATGAATATCGCAAACACGTTATGACTTTTTGCAGATGATTTCATAAAAGACCTTGGGAATCCAATAGACTCCTTAAAGCCTATATATAAAGTTCTTAAAGGAAGTCTGCCCACCCAAATTTATATATGAAGACCAAATACAGTGCCTACAAGTAGTATTCAACCCCCTGCAGATTTAGCTGGTTGACACATGCGGAATTAACTTGGCATTGTGACATTTGGACTGTAGATCAGCCTGGAAGTGGGAAATGCAGTGCCACAAAAAAATATTTATTTTTTTTTTTTTTTTTTTTTTTTTTTTTTTTAAAGCGTTAAAAGTTAATTCAGAGGGTCATTTATTATTCAACCCCTCAAACCACCAGAATTCTGTTTGGTCCCCCTAAAGTATTAAGAAGTAGTTCAGGCACAAATAACAATGAGCTTCACATGTGTGGATTAATTATGTCTTTTGCCAGCCTTTTCTGACTATTTAAGACCCTCCCCAAACTTGTGAACAGCACTCATACATGGTCAACATGGGAAAGACAAAGGAGCATTCCAAGGTCATCAGAGACAAGACCGTAGAGGGTCACAAGGCTGGCAAGGGGTACAAAACCCTTTCCAAGGAGTTGGGCCTACCTGTCTCCACTGTTGGGAGCATCATCCGGAAGTGGAAGGCTTATGGAACTACTGTTAGCCTTCCACGGCCTGGACAGTCTTTGAAAGTTCTCTCCCGTGCCGAGGCCAGGCTTGTCCGAAGAGTCGAAGGAGCTCCGGGAAGATCTCATGGCAGTGGGGACATTGGTTTCAGTCAATACCATAAGTAACGTACTCCACCGCAATGGTCTCCGTTCCAGACGAGCCCGTAAGGTTCCTTTACTTTCAAAGCGTCATGTCAAGGCTCGTCTACAGTTTGCTCATGATCACTTGGAGGACTCTGAGACAGACTGGTTCAAGGTTCTATAGTCTGATGAGACCAAGATCGAGATCTTTGGTGCCAACCACACACGTGACGTTTGGAGACTGGATGGCACTGCATACGACCCCAAGAATACCATCCCTACAGTCAAGCATGGTGGTGGCAGGATCATGCTGTGGGGCTGTTTCTCAGCCAAGGGGCCTGGCCATCTGGTCCGCATCCATGGGAAGATGGATAGCACGGCCTACCTGGAGGTTTTGGCCGAGAACCTCCGCTCCTCCATCAAGGATCTTAAGATGGGTCGTAATTTCATCTTCCAACAAGACAACGACCCAAAGCACACAGCCAAGAAAACCAAGGCCTGGTTCAAGAGGGAAAAAATCAAGGTGTTGGAGTGGCCTAGTCAGTCTCCTGACCTTAACCCAATTGAAAACTTGTGGAAGGAGCTCAAGATTAAAGTCCACATGAGACACCCAAAGAACCTAGATAACTTGGAGAAGATCTGCATGGAGGAGTGGGCCAAGATAACTCCAGAGACCCGTGCCGGCTTGATCAGGTCTTATAAAAGACGATTATTAGCTGTAATTGCAAACAAGGGTTATTCCACAAAATATTAAACATAGGGGTTGAATAATAATTGACCCACACTTTTATGTTTAAAATGTATAAAAATTAAACTGAGCAACATAACTTTTTGGTTTGTAAGATTTATGCTTCTGTTAATAAATCCTACTCTCGTTTGCAGTTTGAAGGCTCTAACTTATTGTCATCTTATCAAACCAGCTAAATCTGCAGGGGGTTGTAGGCACTGTATATACCCTTATGAGGGCGGATGCAAAAATTTAGGTTTGAAATCCGTTGGCTGAAACAGAATTTTACCTTGGCGTCGCTATATGCCTAAATGCACCTTTCCAGCCATTTACTTAACCCAAAAATGAAAAACATTGTCTGTACCTGTGATATCTTAGATAATAAACCAAATACACTGTGTGCATAATTATTAAGCAAATGAGTATTTTGATCACAAGATACTTTTTATACATGTTGTCATACTCCAAGCTGTATAGGCTTGAAAGACAACTACCAATTAAGTAAATCAGGTGATTTGCATCTCTGTAATGAAGAGGGGTGTGATGTAATGACATCAACACCCTATATAAGGTGTGCTTAATTATTAGGCAACTTCCTTTCCTTGGCAAAATGGGTCAGAAGAGAGATTTGATAGGCTCTGAAAAGTACAAAATTGTGAGATGTCTTGCAAAGGGATGCAGCAGTCTTAAAATTGCCAAATATTTGAAGCGTGATCACCGAACAATCAAGCGTTTCATGGCAAATGGACAACAGGGTCGCAAGAAGCGTGTTGGGCAAAAAAGATGCAAAATAACTGCCCATAAATTGAGGAAAATCAAGCGTGAAGCTGCCAAGATATTATTTGCCACCAGTTTTGCAAAATTTCAGAGCTGCAACGTTACTGGAGTATCAAAAAGCACAGGGTGTGCTATACTCAGGGACATGGCCAAGGTGAGGAAAGCTGAAAAACGACCACCTTTGAACAAGAAACATAAGATAAAACGTCAAGACTGGTCCAAGAAATATCTTAAGACTGATTTTTCAAAGGTTTTATGGACTGATGAAATGAGAGTGACTCTTGATGGGCCAGATGGATGGGCCAGAGGCTGGATCAGTAAAGGGCTGAGAGACTCCAACTCAGATGCCAGCAAGGTGGATGTGGGGTACTGGTATTGGTTGGTATCATCAAAGATGAGCTTGTGGGACTTTTCCGGGTGAGGATGGGGTGAAGCTCAACTCCCAGACCTACTGCCAGTTTCTGGAAGACAACTTGTTCAAGTAGTGGTACAGGAAGAAGTCGGTATCATTAAAAAAAAAACATGAATTTCATGCAGGACAATGCTCCATCACATGCATCCAACTACTCCACAGCGTGGCTAGCCAGTAAAGGTCTAAAAGAAGAAAAATAATGACATGGCCCCCTTGTTCACCTGATCTGAACCCCATAGAGAACCTGTGGTCCCTCCTAAAATGTGAGCTCTACAGGGAGGGAAATTAGTACACCTCTCGGAACAGTGTCTGGGAGGCTGTGGCGGCTGCTGCATGCAATGTTGATCGTAAACAGATCAAGCAACAGACAATCTATGGATGGAAGGCTGTTGAGTGTCATCATAAAGAAAGGTGGCTATATTATTCATTAATTTTTTTGGGTTTGTTTTTGCATGTCAGAAATGTTTATTTCTAAATTTTGTGCAGTTATATTAGTTTACCTGGTGAAAATAAACAAGTGAGATGGGAATATATTTGGTTTTTATTAAGTTGCCTAATAATTCTGCACAGTAATAGTTACCTGCACAAACAGATATCCTCCTAAGATAGCCAAATCTAAAAAATCACCACTCCAACTTCCAAAAATATTAAGCTTTGATATTTGAGTTTTTGGGTTGATTGAGAACATAGTTGTTGATCAATAATAAAAATCATCCTCTACAGTACAACTTGCCTAATAATTCTGCACACAGTGTAAACATGAATTAGAGGGTGAACACAATTGCACTTAGCCACCATTCTATTACCTGAAAAATGTAATGATCTTGAACACAGTTATCATATTCAAAAGTTGTCGCTAATTTGTAATGATAAAAGGTTTTTCAGTTCAAAGCCCTTTTCTCTCGTGGCACCTACCTTGATTTATTCAGCTGTATTGATTTTTACTTATTTCTTAATTAAGGTTTTTATTCTGACATAAAACATAATGTCTTGATTTTTCTATTTTATTACAAATATCCATTATGTTTAGGGTAATCAGAGATTTAGATTTGGGTGTCGCAGGAACCCATGTTCAATTAATGATTCATGGCTTACTTCCGATAAGGAACATGTCATATCTGTGATTATGGGATATCTTATTATATTGATCCAGCCTCATTGTGTTGTGATTGTGCGTTTCTTTATGCATCAAAAGTCATGGACACAATATACATTCTAAATATGAGTGTTTCCTAAATATGGTCCCTGAATCTGATCAGGAGTTCACCAGAAGACAGTAGCAGCAAGTGATGTCACTTTGCTCTAAAAATTATTCAAGCCTGCCTAAAGAAGTTTGTAATGAGGCAGATAAAACAATCACATTTTATCCAGAATATACTGCTGGCACCCTTGAAACTGTATATACTCATGTATAATGTGACTTTTTCAGCAAATTCTTTTTATGCAGATAAAACTCCTCTTGACTTATACTCGAGAGAGGGTCCTGAGATGCACTTTTTGCGGTGGTGGAGCGGGTACCTGGAGGCTGGAGCAGGCTGCAGCTGCGGCCAGTGATCTCGTGGACCCACTGTTTTGGCTAAAGTAATATTCACTTCATTCCCCTAGCCATCACCTCTCAGCACTGAAGATGGCGCTAAGGTGGGTAGGATGATGGGGGGGGGGGGGGGAGAGGCACATATTACATTACCTTAAGTAGCCAGTGCACATGATCACCAGCTGCATCCAGGAGCGATCATGTGTGTGTATTATCACTGCTTCCCACACATCATCTTTGGCATGGGAAGCAGTGAATATCCCTGCAACGGACAATTATACTCACCTCCCATCGCTACCAGCAGCGCAAAGTCCTCCTCTCTCATGCCAGCAGCTGATCATGTGAGCAAAGCAGGACTATGACATCATCGCTGCGCGTGCCACTCACATGATCAGTTGCCGGTAAATATAGGAGGACGAAATTCAAATTATTACTTTTTTTGTGTGTGCCAGTATGGAGGGTTATATACAATGATGGGGGAGCTATATATCATGATTGAAAGCAATGCACCAGGATGGGGTATGATATACCAGGATAGCAGGCTATGTACAAGGATGGGGGGCCATATACCAGGCTGGGGGATGATATACCAGGCTGGAGGAGCTATATACCAGGATGGGTATGAAATACCAGGTGGGGGATTATATACTAGGATGGAGGGCTGCTGCATTTTTCACCCTAGGCTTATACTCAAGTCAATAAGTTTTCCCATTTTTTTTTTTGTAAAATTAGGTGCCTTGGTTTATATTCGGGTCGGCTTATACTCGAGTATATATGGTAATTACATATGTTTTGTCTTATACATCTTTATCCCCTTTGTATGTATTGAAACAACATAGAAATGTAGAGAAAAAAGGCAAATTGGACATAATTTCACACAAAACCCCAAAAAGTAGT
Source organism: Allobates femoralis (assembly GCA_033576535.1). Taxonomy (NCBI): domain Eukaryota; kingdom Metazoa; phylum Chordata; class Amphibia; order Anura; family Aromobatidae; genus Allobates; species Allobates femoralis. The sequence continues at coordinate 398,032,909 of JARQOC010000004.1, read as the reverse complement.
TGGCAACCTCAACTTAATGTTTTGTTGCACACCCTTTGGAATAAGTAACTGTAATTTATCACTTCCTTAACCATAATCAAACTTCTTACACCTCTAAGCTGGAAAACGTTTTGACCACTCTTATTTTGAAAACTGCTTCAGGTCTCTCATATTTCAAGGGTGCCTTCTCCTAGCAGCAAATTTTAAGATCACTTCACAGATGTTCAATGCAATTAAGATCCAGACTAATGAATGGCCACATCAGAATTCTGTCAGCATTGGGTTCCTCCTGGGTGACTTGCACCCTGAGCTTGCAAGACAGGTTGAAAATCTTTGGAGCTTAACTGTCTCTACTCATCCACCATCCAGACTATCTTGAGTTGCAACCTATTAGCATAATGGGTTGTAAACTTCTTGATTATGTTGTGCACAGTGCACAAAGGTACATCAGTATCTTTAGGGTACCTTTACACGCCGCCACTATCCCTGGCAACCGGTATCAACCGCACGCGCACGTTTTTAACGTTTGCTAACGATCGCCGATACCTCATGTACACGCCGCCATTGAGTTGTCAACTGAAGGTATCGTGGTTCCCCGGAAGTTCCCACAGATCCTGTGGATAACTTCCTGTTTAATACCGTCACTGCTTTACACGCCGCAATCAGTAGGGGAATGTGGGCGTACATATTCAGCGGCACTGAAACATAGGCGTGACAGAGTTGTGTATTCCGTGACGCTAACACGCTGATTGGACAATGCAATAGCGTCATGATTGGCCAGCCTGCGCAGGAAGGCTGGCAAATACATGACTCCATTGCAATTGTGTAGTGTGAATGGACAGCTCTTTAAATATGGCGCCCTGTGAAGGGACAGCCAATGGTTACACAGTAGCCCCCACCAATCATCGCTGATGGGGCGCGGTATCCATGAGGCTGTGGCACTCCCCTGGGAAATCACTAGGCGATGCAGATTCCATCCCTGTCCCCCGTTTACACGCCACTACCATGGCAATTGTTCCTTTGTGTTGCCTTGGATTTTTGAGCACGGCTCGGAAACAGGTACCCAAAGCAACTGCGAGAAACCCGATCACTTTCCCAATTTACACGCCGCCATTTCGTAGCAATTTCAACGCAACAGGCACAAAAATCCCCATTGTCAGGCAGTTGCTGCCACTCAGTGGCGGCGTGTAAAGGTACCCTTAGAGACAAACTTGTAACCTTGAGATTGTTGATATTTTAAACAATTTTGATTTTCAAGTCCCCTAAAGTTCTCCGCTCTTTCTGTTCTCCATGCTTAGTGTGGCACACACACAATGATTGAGTCAACTTCTTCCCTTTTTATCTGGTTTCAGGTGTGATTTTTTTGATGTGTAAAAGAGTGTTGTTTTTTTTTAGGGGTTCTCAAAAGGTAATAATATTGGAAATACTGTCTTTTAATTTGCATTATCATTTTACCTACATTGAGCCATTTATCACTTTCTCCAGGGCTGTAGACATGCCGGTGAATGCCTGAAAAAGCTTAAGTCTATAAGAAGGGACAAATACAAAATTTCAATTTCCACCTCTTAAAATGTCATAGAAGTGTTTCCTTATTGGATTTATGTAAAGAATATTTTTAGTATGGAACCATTTTTTGTGGATTCATTACGGTAACATAGTAAGTCATATTTCTATGTCAATGTTTCATAATTCTACCATTTTCAGTGCATTTAAACTTGACAGGGAGCCAGAAATCCTTCTTCCTATCCAAGATCCGAGTATAAGATACAGATGTATTCTCCATTTACTGTGCAGCTTTAGTATAATACGTCAGACTATTTGGCTCATGCAGAGTGTTTTCAGAATTAGAAATGTTTTGATATGTATAGTGCTGGTCATTTCCCACTTGTATATCTTCCCAATGAGAGTTGAGGGCCACACTGTCTCATAATCTCATATATTTGGTCTTTGTGAAATATATATATAATGCAATGTAATCAGAATATTATCCTGTTTAAACATCCCATGTATATCCTTATGTAAACTCACTTAAATGTGTATCTCTTATAGACGGAGAACAATTTCACCACCATGAAGATAACCCCTATTTACATGTCTGTGTAGCCTTGACTGTATATATATTCTAGCTTTGCGATGACATGTTGTTACTTTTAGAGAATGTGCACTTTGGGGATACAGAGTATGTATTCACAGTTCAGGGAGTGATTGCTTTTGACATTATGCAGTGCATTTCCCTGTATGGAGTCATGAGAGCCTTTTTCTCAAGTGGATAATTTTCCGTCTATGTCTGAAATCATTGGAGATGTGCTTTATATGCGTCTTCTAAATGTGTAATCCATATGTTATTGCATTTAGCTAATACCATTTACTTCAGCTGTCAAAATGCACATTTGTTTCCATCCAATTATTTTGTTCCATCTCTAGAATTATAGAAGATACAGATTAAATCCTTCTCTTGAGTAGAGAAATGATCTGAATCTCTTTTTTTCCAACAGGCAGTGACTCACACACTTGTGATTTAAGCCTTTGTTCCACTAGTCAGATACTGGAACTGGTGAATCTATATATCTGTCTTGTCCTCCTGGAAAGAAAAATTAGGCTGAACTCATACCGGTGTTAAATACTAACTAGATTTTGATACTACTCAATATCTTATTGGATATACTGCACTTTTAGAAAAATGATACAAGTACTAGAAATGCTAGTTACCCATTCTGCTAGAATTGTAACATCTGACAATTCACTGGCTCTGTTAGGCTGGGTTCACATTTGCGGACCCCTCCGCAGCGTTCTGCAGAGGGGATCCGCAGTGTGACCGCAGCAGCCCGCGAACTCCTATCTTTATAATGGGAGCGCACGGTGCTGCGCTTGACTGCGCACGACCGTGCGCACCCATTCACTCCCATATGTGATGTGCGCAGACTCGTCCACACCAGGAATGCAACATGTCGCGTCCCTGGTGCGGACGAGACTGTGTGATTTGTGCGCAGGCATTCGCCTGCGCACAGATCACGTATGGAAGTAAATGGGTGCGCACGGTCATCCGCGGTCAAGCGCAGCACCGTGCGCTCCCATTATAAAGATAGGATCTCGCGGCCGCTGTGGTCACATTGCGGATCCCCTCCGCAGAACGCTGCAGAGGGGTCCGCAAATGTGAATCCAGCCTTACTACTTTATAAAAAAAGGACCAAAGTCACAACTAACATACAAAGTTGGATAATGTGCAAACATTTTAGGAAAAATGAGCAATTTATCACATGATGTGCAACAATTCAACAATTCATCTTTACGTTTAGTCTTTTTTATTAATGAAAAAATGTTTACAACAGTAGAGGATAGATAAGAAAAAGAGCAGTCAGTTCTGACATTAAACACTGCAACCTCGCAGGGTCCAAGACAACAATGAAATATATTTATATCAACCATTTGTGAGTCTCATCTGGTCTGTGTTCTGTTCAAACCAAGGGATATCGGGGTGTCACCTCATGTTGTCAACCACCGATGGACCCCGAGTCACAGGGGTAGATGGTCAATTCCAAGGGTAAATGTTGAATGTCTATCCCTTTTTGCATTGAGAGAGATTAGAGAGAACTCAGATAATAAAGAGATGTGAGATCATAAAGAAAAAATAAAAAGAAGTTTGTGGGCATTGAACTATGTACAGCTTTCTTAAAGTCTTACCATAGCATTTTAATTGAGATGAGTTCTAGACTTCTCTCACCCCCATCAATATCAATTAATAAAAGAAGTGGATAATCCAAGCATAAGAATCATGTCAAAATGAGGTGCTAACAGTGAAATCCCATAAATGATGTGGCATGACGTGCCAACAGTACATAGAAAAGTAAAAGAATAGTGAAACTCACCCACCAAATGCCCAACATGTTTTACCAATACTTTGTCTGGGCCCTTTTCTGTTACTAAATTGACAATGCAATATTCTCGTATACCAAATCTATATATGAAGTAATTTATGTCTCTACTTATTATGTGATATAATGAGCATGCATATACTATTTGCATAAAGACATTACTTTATGGTGCCTTCCTAATTTTTATGGTATAACTGCCCCCCCCCTTTTTTTTTGCTTATTAATTATCTATATTGGTGTTTATGTTCAACATATTCCACGTTTTAAAAAGTTTGTAACGATGAAAATATTTATTTTTTATACTCCTAGTTAACTCTGTCTTAGCACATTTTATATTCAGGGCAGGTGCCTGTGAGTGTCTTATCCTGTTGGGGGTTGCAATCTCTGTTCTTACTAACAAAGGTTGCATAGCAGCAGTCTCCCATTGGGAATTGACTCAATTCAGTCTCTATGAGATTGGTTCATTTTTCAGATTAATGTTCATGTTTTGCATTTGCAGATAAATTAGTCTGTTAGCCCTTTAATTCCTATTTGGTCTTTCATTTTCAGTGAAGTTTAAGAACGTTGATTTGGATATGTTATATGTAAGGATTAGGACACAACAAGTGTAATCCAATTAAAAAATCAGATTTACTCAGACCAATAGTAATCAATGGGGCAATGCCAACCTGCAATTTTTTTCTCCTTCGGAATTGGAGCAAGAAAAAAATCGCAGCGTGCTGCTTGTGTACTCGGCAGCCGGAAGATACTCGCAGAGTCTGGCAATGGAGGAGATGGGGGAGAATCTCTCCCTCCTCCCCGCACCTGTGATCTGATCGCAAGATCCGCTCACAGTTCAGTTCACACAGCAGACCCTGATCCGAGGGTCATTAGCATATCGCATCTGATGCACTTGTATTGGATGCCATACGCTCATGTGGCCATGGCCTAACGATAAAAGTCTGCACGTTATTACAGTATGCACATTACGATGGTAGCAACAAAATGTTTACCGACCAGCTTCCTGGTGCCTGTTGCCAGATGTACGTATATGCTAGGCCTCGATTCCGATACACTCCTCTGCCTTATTTACTGCTTGAATTGAAAAGATGTGATGTATCATAGTGTGTTTTTCTGCTGTCACCATGCTTCTGCGAGTAGACATATTGCCCTGTCAATCTTGTTTAACTTCTCACATTGCATCATTGGGTGCTGCAGATTGTAGATCAATTTTTGTATGTAACATTATTCTCAGACTGAAGCTATGTAAGAGTTTATTTTAACTCTCTGTTAATGCCTCATCAATCTTCCTTTCAGCTTAAAGTTTTTCTGGCTCCTTGCATTGAGGCCTTGATCCTCCTGGACCGCCTCAGCTATCTGAGAGAACAGGTATGTTTACTTTTACACATGTGACCCATGGCGAGCTTCCCCCCATTACATGAGATCATTCACACTTACTGTATAAGGAAAGTCTCGCTCACAGACTACACACTTGATAACGTGCATCACTTGGAGACTGCGGGAAGGAATCATTTCAAGCATATGCCCAGCAGATGTTATTATTTTTGCGAAAGTTAAGGCAATAACTTTAATGGTATTTTAATTAAAGCCTAATTTGCAAGACGCCAGGCATTATGTTTATAGCCGCTATATGGAGATAGTTCTCTTAGTTGCAGACTTGAGCTTTTATTAAAATGCTCAGTATATGTCATTTTGTTCAGATAGTTGGCGACATAGCGTTTGATAGTCGTTAAATCTGCCACCTAATTTAGCAGACAACAATTATCTATGATTGCAGTAACATCAGCGGTGGCCCCCGGTGCCAAAAATCCTATTGAGAAATCCATTGGCAGTATTTACAAGTGAAAACTTTTCTTCTGAAACTTTTTGATGTGTATAAAGATGTTTGCAATCTCGGCTAGCTTGAACACACTCCCCATCGCAGTCTTTCCACAATAAACATTGTAGCAGTGACTGCAGCACCGTCTTTCCTAATCCTTTCTTGGAATCATATTATTGCTATAAATGTTTGATATTGTTCTAAATGGAATTTTATACACACAGAAAAGCTATTTTGAAAAGCACAAATAATGACGTATTTTTCTGGCTGCCAGCTTACTGTAAATCAGAAGTCTGTATGATTTCCAGACCTGCAGATCAGGCATACCTCATGTATTACCGATTTTACTTTCACTGAACCGGAGAGATTTGACCTAGTTTACACAATGCTGCAGATGTGATGCCAGGATGTCAGCTGCTGTCCTAAAACAACAATGGGGACCCCAGGAGAGTTTATTGTTTGTGTGTTATCCTTCCCTAATAATGCAGGATGATACATAGTAATTATTTATACAATCAGCTATTAAATCAAGTACAGATGGCTTTCTAATGCTCCAGCTTTACTCTAGAACAGCAGTGTGTGCAGTGAATCCTAACCCAGCTCAATCTGCAGATACATATCTTAGCGAGAAGATTTTCATTTACTGTGAATTACTGTATTATCTTACATTTTTTGTATTTGTAAATGATCCCCTCCCCAGTTATCTGCATGAGTGCAGTTGTATTCTAGCTGTCTAACCGCCTGGTGCATTCAGAAAAGGCAGTGTAAGCAATGTAATAACGCGTATAAATATGCTTACCGTGCTTATATAGAACTGTAATAATCCATCATTCCTGGATCTCTGATTTGGCGATACGGAGGGGCAGGTGGTGGTTTGGCTACTTTGCTGTTAAAGGCATTAATTGTGTCTTGAAGTTAATGCTGATCTTTGAACAGTCTAACACTAAGGCCCTAATTCTTCAAAGTGGCTACACCAAAATTCTAGCGTAAATCACTTTGAAAAGTTGTGAGAGTTTTGTACTGCTCTGAGTTGTGCAAACATTTTGCAAGTTTTGCCATTTTCACGCTAGTTTTGCCCAAGTCGTCAAAAATGGGCGGTACAGGGGTGTGTTGCCACAGTTCATGTAAGTAATGACTAACTGTGGTGTCTCTTATGCCAGAAATCTTACATCAGTCAGACTATAGTAAAGATTGTTGCAAGACCCATACCATTTGTCAGATGCTTCTTATTCATTAAGAGATGTGTGTCTTCCTCTGAATCAGGAGCATTTGGCTCCAATTCACCCACTCATCAAGATTGACTTTGTTCATACTGGTCTTGATGAATTAGGTCCACATCCTTCCCATATTGTGTTGATTAGTATGTAACCCCTAAAAGGCACCTACATTGGGGGGGAAAAATATTTAGTCATCCACCAATTCTGCAAATTCTCCCACTTAAAAAGATGATCGAGGCCTGCAATTAACATCATAGATAGACCTCAACTATGAGAGACAAAATGAGAAAACAAATCCTGAAAATGACTGTCTGATTTGTAAATAATTTTTTTCACATTTTGGTGGAAAAAAAGTATTTGGTGAATAATAAAAGTTCATCTCAATACCTTGTTATATATCCGTTGATGGCAATGACAGAGGTCAAACATATTCTGTAAGTCTTCACAAGGTTGGCACACACTGTTGCTGGTATGTTGGCCCATTCCTACATGCAGATCTCCTCTAGAGCAGTGATGTTTTGGGGCTGTTGCTGAGCAACGTGGACTTTCAACTCCCTCCAAGGGTTTTCTATAGGGTTTAGATCTAGAGACTGGCTAGGCAACTCCAGGACCTTGAAATGCTTCTTATGAAGCCACTTCATTGCTTTGGCGGTGTGCTTGGGATCATTGTCATGTTGGAAGACCCAGCCATGTTTCATTTTCTATGTCCTTGCTGATGGAAGGAGGTTTGCACATAAAATCTCACTATGCATGGCCCCTGTCATTCTTTCATGTACACGGATCTGTCGTCCTGATCCCTTGGCAGAGAAACAGCCCCAAAGCATGATGTTGCAACCCACATGCTTACAGTAGGTATAGTGTTCTTTGAAGGCAACTCAGCATTCTTTCTCCTCCAAGCACGACAAGTTGTTTTCTACCAAAAAGTTCTACTTTGGTTTCATCTGACCATATGACATTCTCCTAATACTCTGCATCATTCGAGCCCGGACATGTAATGGCTTAAGCAGGGGACATGTCTGGCACTGCAGGATCTGAATCCCTGGCGCGTAGTATGTTACTGATTTTAGCCTGTGTTAAGTTGGTCCCAGCTCTCTGCAGGTCATATGTGGCACCCCAGGGGTTAATGTGCCACAGTAGCATCATAAGGGTTAACTCCCCACACAACACTGGACACTGCACTAGCATCTCTAGGCCAGAAGGGGGAGCTCCCTGATATATTCTGGTCTGAGGAGGAAGTAGTTGGTTGATAGTTGACAGTTCAGTTTAGTGGAGGGAGCACTAGGAGGAGGACCTGTACATGGGAGCAGTGCTGAGCGCCTGACAGGGACCACTGACTACTTTTAGGCCTGAAGCCAGAGTCTGAGGAGAGGAGTACAAGAAACAGAGGAACATATCTGGGAGACTGAGTTACCTCATAACTCGCCCCAGAGGAACGCAGAAACCGGATACCGGATCCGAATCTGTGACTGAAACACGCAGCACAGAAAACACCGGGATAGTGGAAGTTATATATCTACACCGTACC